>CAXHUL010000318.1:84671-123671 GCA_964019695.1 Loripinus fragilis | reverse complement strand
TATTGGTGATCTGTGTTTGGTTGTTCATTGTTACTAACCTGTACTGAGACAGGTGAGTCTAGGTTTTTATCTCCTTTACATGTTAAACACAAGAAGACAAACCTCAACATTACTGAAAAATTGTTGACTGGGTCGAAAACTTCTAACATGTACAAGAGGGCCCGAAAGTTCATCCAGTAGGTTGAATTTTCGGGCCTCTTGTACATGTTAGAACTTGAGAAGCTTAACCCATTTATACCAAATATATATTCCCATCCTTATCAATTGGGTTGTTGGGTGGTATTTTTCATTTTTATTCAAATTTGAAAAGAAACTTCTGTAAGCAAACAGTGGAGCGCCTGATCAAATGCCGCGTTTTGTGGCGTCTGATCTGGTTTTGCACTGTTTGCCGATGTCCCTCAAAAAGGACGCTAGGCTTCATATGGGTTGATAAACATTGGTCTGATATGCAGTGCAAATGAAAATTTTCAAAATGATTAAATCTTTTAGAATTTGAGCTGAGGACGAGTCCTCTTAGTGATATGTTCGTATTCTAAGAAGCTGTCACGAAGGAGTTTTTCATTTTTGTTTGATAAAAATCACAGTGAGTCATATTCAGAGAAGGACGAGTTCTCCTTCAAATTGCAGAGTTTTATTGTTTATGCTTAAACATGCAGAAGTTCGGCTTTGATTATGTCTTTTAAAAAATAAAAAAAGAGGATGCGGTCCTCCTATCAAATTGAAATATAAAATTCCAGGTGAAGACTTCTTTTAGATTTATGAGCTATGTTCAGAGTAGGACTCATCCTCCTATTGTTCAGCGATATCTTCATGTATATTTAAAGAACGTGACAGGAAGAAGTTTTGCATTTTTGATTGATAAAAAATCCAAGTGAGCCATATTCAGAGGAGGACGAATCCTCCTTCAAAATTCATAGTTTTATTGTTTATGCTTAAACACGCAGAAGTATGGCTTTGATTATGTCTTTGAAAAAAATACATGTAAAAAGCAAGGAGGATGCAGTCCTATCAAATTGAAACATAAAATTCCAGGTTACGTCTACTTTGAGAATTTTGAGCTATGTTCCTTAGGAGGACTCGTCCTCCTAGTGTTCAGCGATATCTTCATTTTAAACAGTTGTCATAAAGAAGTTGTACATGTTTGTTTGATAAAAAAAATATCCCAGAGTCTGAGCCATGTTCAGAGGAGGACGAGTCCTCCTTCAAGTGTTTATACTTAATCACGCAGAAGTTGATTATGTCTTGATTAAAAATTAGAAAGCATAGAGGACGCGGTCCTCCTATTATATTGAAATATATAATTCCAGTGACGACTTATTTTAGAATTTTGAGCTATGTTCAGAGGAGGACTCGTCCTCCTAGCGTTCAGCGATATCTTCATGTATATTTTAAGAAAGTGACAGGAAGAAGGTTTGCATTTTTGTTTGATAAAGAATCCCAGTGAGCCATATTCAGAGGAGGACGAATCCTCCTTCAAAATTCATAGTTTTATTGTTTATGCTTAAACACGCAGAAGCTTTGATTATGTCTTTACCCCCCCCCCCCCAAAAAAAAAAAAGAAAAAAAAAAAAAAAAAAAAAGAGGATGCGGTCCTCCTATCAAATTGAAACATAAAATTTCAGGTGACGACTACTTTTTGAATTTTGAGCTATGTTCAGAGGAGGACTCGTCCTCCTAGTGTACAGCGATATCTTCATATTTTAAACAGTTGTCATAAACAAGATGTGCATGTTTGTTTTACAAAAAAAAAATGCCAGAGTCTGAGCCATGGTCAGAGGAGGACGAATCCTCCTTCAAGTGTTTATGCTTAATCACACAGAAGTTGATTATGTCTTGATTAAAATATAGAAAGCAAAGAGGATGCGGCCCTCCTATTAAATTGAAATATTTAATTTCAGGTGACGGCTACATATAGAATTTTGAGCTTTGTTCAGAGGAGGACGAATCCTCCTAGTGATCAACGATATCTTCAAATTAGGGAGTTTATCACGCATAAATTTTAGTAAATCTTCTTAGATTATTTGAGCTACTTTCAGAGGAGGACCCGTCCTCTTGTTCGATGGCATCTTCAAATATAGGGCACATCGATGAAGAAAATCGGAAAATCGAGGGTTCCAAAATTGGGTTTTAGAAGAGGACGCATTCTGGTCGTTGAAAAAAAAGTGCAGGTTGGGTAACGTTTTTAGCCACACTGAAATGCGTCCTCTTCTTTTTTGCGTTTCTGACACCCCCAAAACAGCGTTAATTTACCTTAAAAACGGACCTAATTGTTGTGTCCGTTTTTATTTTGGTGGCCGTTAATAGCTCTTTGAAGTTGTCAGATATTGTACGTGGTCTCTCCTGTCAACAACCATATTACAACTTATTATCAATATACAAACTCATCACCATCATTCCTTTTATTTTATCTTACATTTTTTTATTTTTTCCATCCACATCATGTTTAGTTTAATACCGTCTGACGCTCATGACCCATAAGGGTTGATGCATCGTTAAGCATCAAACAAGCAAACAAATCACGGAAACGTCTCAGTGCGAAAAACACCCCCGATTTTCACCTATTATATAGTAAATGCAAGGGAAAGGCAGAAATGGTCGAGTAAAAAAGATAGTGTTTCCATAAACGCGCTATATTTTTGGTGGAAATACAAACTACAGCCCACAAATCAATTAGCAATAAGCAGAAAATAGTGATGGCTTTTTAATTGTTTTATCTTAAATAAAATCTAAGCATTCATTTGCGATATAATATTATTCACGCTTTGAGAAATATTACTACGCGGACTCGTCGATTTCTGGAAGGCAAGGCATATCTTGGGGGTCGCCTAACTAATAATCTTTCAGGAGGGTCAAATTTCATCAATTAACAATAAATAAAAAATAGTAATGGCTTTTTAATTTTTTGATCTTCAATAAAATCATAGCATTCATTTGCGATATAAAACTTTTCAAGCTTTTAGAAATATTACTACACGGACTCTTATTTCCGGAAGACAACGCATATCGGTAAAATACTGCAGATTGTGTGTGCCTCTCCATGGTAAAATTGGTCTAAGGGATTAACAACAAGATAAGCTATAACATGATCTGCGCAGCTCATAAACTTTCAAATTATAGCTAAACCATATTAGAGAAACACACAGTATGAGTGCAGATCAGACTGTATCATTTGTGGGCTGTTTTACACCTACAGTGTTCCCAAATAACTAATGGCAGTTTTCACAGGGAACGGTTTAAATCAACACTATACTATATGTATGCATGTCTCTTTATAACCTGGAAAAATGGAGAGAACCTACAATATTAGACAACAACAGACTCGGTTTTACTGAGTCGGTTCACTAGAATTATTGGAAAATGCAACAATTCTCACGACCCATAGCACAGGGTTAAGCGGTATTCGGTATTCTGCTTTCGGCGTCAGAACCCAATATTCGAAAGGACAAGAATTTGAAAGAAATATCAACACTATATCGATACACGAGGAGAAGTATAACCAACTCCACACAGAAACAATGACAGCTGTTGCGACCTCTAAATAATCTGGAAAAATGGATCGTTGTCGATATTGACCCATACGTGACGAATGTAACTTCCCTTCCATATCACTAAGACGAGTCCACTTTTAATTATAGGGGCATTAAGAGTGAAATTTCTTTCTATTACTTGTTTCGATAAAAGTGTGTAAGTAAACGAAAAGCCCCAAGTGGGACGCCATGTTTTGTTGCTTCACATCTGGTGTTATTTTCTGTTTTCTTCTATGCACAGTAAAAGCACACCAGGCTTAAATGGGTTAAATGACCATTTATAGCAGAAGTTACAATTCATTCGCAAAAGAAACCATATATGATCTGCCATAAGGGGTCAGGGCCACCCAAGGAATATAGGTTGTATACACGTTTTAGAGATTGCGTCCTTAATGCTGCATGGCAACTTTCAATATCATATGAGTAACGGATTTCAAATATGTTACTGTATATGTGTAAGGCGATTATTTTATGATGTCCCTGGACCACTTATACAAGGCAACGATGACGGACCCAAGAGAGAATCGCTATTCTGTTAGCCCACTTAGTGAGCCTTATGGCTCAGTTAAGCTAATACTCTAAGGGCACCATGTCACTTAAAAAGTCACCTGACTGCATTACTGACCAATGCTATGAAACTTACCACGTGACTTAAGTCTCACAAACAAAACTGCACGTATTCAGTCTCTGAAAATAATGTACTGCAAGGTACCTCCGCACAGAGTTGGGCTCTCACTTAACCCATTCATGCATTATGCCTAATGGGTTTTCCCACAATTATCAATTGGACGAATCTATTTCGAATTTAAGGGTTATTAGTCTGTGTCGAATGGGAATCTCGTGAAAAAATTTGTCACGATTTTTTCTGACCTATTTTAAAATAGATTTTGGGGCATATGTACCAATTTAAACCAGTTCACCCATCTGAGTTCTGCGTCTGAACCGAATGATGACGTCATCAAAATGGCCGCCAAAGTGATACTTATGCACATATATACGTAATCAGATTCAAAGCATTACTTATATGATAATGTCTTGCTTGTCTTCTTTTGATTGATTTGGTGTCATATGATACACATGTCATGTTTCTCTTTTCTGATCCCTGGAAACCGTTTTGAGGCTTACGATTCAATAAGAAATAGTGAGTATGATCAGTAAATACCACAATCACAAACCATAGACAACCCTGTGGCACCGCGAGGAAGAGCCACTCTATAAGGATCTATAAGATTGACTGGGAACCCATTTCCGTATGTGTTATCCCGGAGGACATTATTCTAAAATTGAGTGTTTTTTTTTTGTTTGTTCGTTACTTTGAGTTTAAAGTCCTGCCAACAGCTAAGGGCATATGGAGACGGGGTCACAACTTGAGGTATCATTTGACATACTGGCGAAGCCGAGGATCGAATCCGCGACCCCTGGTTTACAAGGCGATTGGTTTATTAACTACACCACAGCGGCTCCTGTCATTTGATGGATTTGAGACCATACTGCATTGAACACAAATATGACAGATCCCTGTTGGGGGTCTTTTGTTATTTTTTTGTTTAAAGTCCCAGTCAACTGTCATGGTCATGTCGAGACGGCCAGATAACCAAGGGCAAGCTAAGACTAGGCAGTACTTTGTGCAAACACTTTCGCAACAAACTGACAATCCATTCCTGAACCAAAGGAAGGAGGAGAACGACTCAGAAAATATTTCATGATCTAAAATAGTGAGTATGATCAGGAAATACCACAAACACAAACCGCAGACAACCCCATGGCACCCTGAGGAAGAGCCGTTCAACCATCACGAGACACCAGAACGAAAAATTAAGCAAAGCAATCAGTTTTCTCTTCCCCATCAAGATGATTGCAATACTAGAATGGACAAAAAGTAACGTACAACAAAACATAGAACAATTACAGACTCCCACAATGGGAGTAACAATAAACAAAAAGTCAACAACAACAGAACCACCGCCTTAGAACGGACAGCAGCCTAAGCTACCGGGTAGGGCTTAAATGCATTTTACTGGTACCAAATCTTCTCCCTAGATTCTGCTGTTGTTGAAGTACAAGAAATTTTCAGCTCGCATGGAGGCCATCTAACTAATGCAATGTATCATCATGGAGAAACACTAATCAAATTACTACACCATGATGATACAAAGAAAAGGGCTCATGACTCACAGATAGTCAGAGCTAAAGAAAACCTCAAGTTGAGCCACGGTGGGTCCAGCTACAGATAAGCATCAGGCACCAACCAACCGATTAAAGCTTTACGTCAGAGCCGTCATAGAGTCTGAGGCCTGACCCACCGTCGTGCAATTAAAGAGGAAACCATAGCTCAGTGAAAGGAATTGGGCCAGGTTCGAACTCACGAACCCCGTATCAGCAATATAACTTATGATTGCGCTACATTGCAAAGTTATTTTGCGGTTCCTATTTTAGTTAAATGGACCCTTAATCCATAAATTCAGTATTTTGCTCTATTTGATTGTTTTGGAGCCATACTATATGACTTGTTGATTGCTAGGCTAATGGACCCGGTCTATCAGTCAGATGCATATGAGCATATGAGGTTCTCCCAGGGGTTTTGGTAAACAGGGGTAAATGGCTTTTATTTCAGGGGAACACAGGGAAAACGGCCAAATTTTGAGGGGAACAAAGACAATATTCGGGAACAGGGAACATAAGAAAACACATTTTTGATTTTGGGGAAAAAGGGAACAAGCAAATTTATTTCAGAGGAGCAAGGGAACGGGTACCCTACCCCCTCTGAGAGGGCTTCGCATATCACTGAGGCGACATTGTACCACCAAAGTAATGGCATACCACATTACGCGAAATCTATTTCTTAGATACATTTCTGCCGCGCGGAATTCCGAGGTTTACGATTTTTTTATTATACAGTACTATTTTATTTTTTACATGAACAACATCGTGTTTGGTATCTAGTTGTAGCTAGAAACTTTCACCATAAAATGGTATTATTCTTTTAGACATATAGTTTCTTACATGTACCAAGATGCTAGGGGCGAATAACAAATGCCTATACACCTGCGCAATACGTCTGTGTAAATACCAATACAGCCATGAACAGTTGTGAACAAGAGTCTGTCAGTTTGAGCATACATGTACGAGCCTGTGCTTCAAAAATCGCGAGATTTTGATACCTTCAGCATAAGCGACCATTGTCACCCTATGCAGGCTACCAGTAAGTCTGAACAGGGTGAGGTAGAAAGAGACTTGCTGCAGTTAGATACCCACAACCCCATATCAGGGTTTCGTGTAGCGATTTTGTTACGAAGATTTTGATCAGAAGGTTTAATCAGTTGGCGAAATACAAAGTTATTTCTGAGCCTGTGAGGTAGCGATATGTCTATTTTTCATTTGCACGCCCTTTTGCCCCCCCCCCCCGCCCCCCCGAATTATCAACATGCTAGATTTCATAAGGTCTCCTGTTACGCAGTGACCTTTATGGACCTATATAGAGATAGGTCACTGGCACATAACACTCAATTCTCCAATTACTTCCTTAGAAACACATTCAAAGGAATAAATAGAGAGGTTATTTTATATTCGTAAAGAAATAGGAATATTCGCCGGCTTACAGGCTGTCGTCTCTTGAAAGGAATGAGAACAGCTTGAAAGGAACGTATAAAAATCCAAACACAGATTGTTGATCAATAAGTCTGAACATAAAGTTTCGAACCATCTGTTTCCAATCTATATGAATACAGGTATATATAGGCTGTTGATGTGATAACGCACGTACGTACCTCACGATAAATAAAATTGAGCCACAATATGTGATTAAGAAATACCCTGTTATCACATGTAAGAATGCTAGATGCTTCTTAGGAAAACTACTTTGCACTTTTTGCTGTGTCACTACATTCATGTGTAGGCTATAAACATTATTATACGTTTGATGCTGAATAATATATTTTGCATTGTGGCATTTTATCATAAAGTGTATATGTACATATGCACGAAATTCTAAACACAAAAATAAATAAAAATTCTAAGATCCCGCTACTTTTTGATTTACATCTAATAAAATGGGTCAGGCATTGAAAGCTGGACATGAATAAATTCGTGCTAAACTTTTGTTGAGCAGTATATCAGCATCTTTTTATTAAAATAAATATAACGTGTCACTTATCTGCAGAGCTGTCATTTTGAATATTCATGTCCATTCTCAATTATCGGACGCATGTTGATAAATGGATTAAGATGTGTCTCGGGTCTTGGGTTACTACAAAATATACGGTTGCACCCGCATATTTAGGGGTACACCTCTATTTTAATATATGGATATACCCCTATTTTTATGGGCGCACCCACAATTTAGAGGTCCACCCTTAATAGAAGTGGACACCTATTTTAGGGGTGTACATGCAAATATGCAGCTAGAACCCTTAATTGCGGGTGGACCTCTAAAAAAGAGGCAGAACCTATTTTAGGGGTATACCCCTATTTTATGGGTCCACCTGCATATTTGCAGGTATATCCTTAAATAGGTAGGTACATCCGCAATTGAAAATGTAGGTCCTATTTTAGGGTTCCACCCACTTATATTGCTGTTTTCTGATGTAATTTGCTTTTTATCTCTGTAAGTATGGTGAAAATGCACTCCTGAAATTTTTCACGTTAATTTTTACAAGAATCAGAAGATGCACGGCTTTAAACTGCTTTAAACAAGGTGTCGTGACTGTATGTGTGATCAATAAAGTCGGTCCGGCCTGCGTATATGTGCAGCCTGATGACCTCTGATCAGAGCTTTTGCTAGTTGCTTGACTAATACCGACTGAACAAAACCTGGACACAGTCTCTCATTTATTTCTTCTGCTGTACATATTTGATACATACATAACATATCGTAAATTCATCATCCATCATAATTATATAATACATATATAAACACCAAAAACAACATCATCAAATAATTATTCAAAAAAAGCTAAAAACTGATTACCTAAAAATTACATGTAGCAGTTCAGCACTTTATTGTATTTCAGCTGATCATCAAGTTGCTGAATTCAGCAGAAAATTTAGCGTTTTAAGGTGTCCCGATTTTAAATATATTTAATCTTGAACTTTGGCTCCAATGTTAAATCGCTGTTCAGATCTAAGGCCTATTTTAAAATTTACACACAATAGCCAATTGTTGTGCCTAATATGAACACCCTCAGAACACCCTCAGGCAAGTACAATATTGTGTAAATGTAGTTTATATTACCAATCTTGGGTGGCACGAGCACTAAACTATAAAAAAAACTTTGTCTGGCTAACATGCTTCAATATATGTATATGCGTATCAATAGCGCGATGGCAGCCATTTTGATAACGTCACTATTTATCCCAGAAGTGGATCTCAGATGAACGAACAAGATAAAATTGTTGCTAATTCCTCAAATTTTTTACTTGATAGAAGTCGCCAAAAAGCGTCCAGAAATTTACACCGGCCCACATTTAGTCCCATTCGACATAGACTACAACGTTGCTCATGCTCTAGGCTCATGGGCAAGATGTTCCATTGCATTGTAAAGTACATTTCTGTGTAAATATTGTTTCTGTTTACAATCTCGAGCTGTACTAACATTAAATCTATATTAAAAAAAACGTTTATTTTGCCAACATACTTTGATTTTTCTTAAATATATACGCATTATGATTGTGCGATGGCTGCCATTTGATGACGTCATTACTCGGACCAGACGCGGAACTCAGATAGGTGAACTGGTTGTAATTGTTGCAAATACCCCATTTAAGTATAATTTGATATAGGTCACCAAAATTAGTCGCGAAATTTATACGGGACCATTTATTTGACCCGTACGACATAGACTATATTGGGCAGTGTATGTTTCAATTCAATTTAAATTTTAAAAGTACATTCTGTAAGCAAGCAGTGGAGTCCCTGATCAGACGCCGCATTTTGCAGCGTCTGATCGGGGTCTGCATTGTTTACTTACGTCCCACAAACGACGATAGGCTTATGTTGGTTAAAAGTTGGGGTAATGCTTAAGCAACAATATAGGATAGTTATTTTACGTTATATTGGAAGGTAAATCAGTTCACAAATTCAGCATTCCCTAGTACAGTGAGTTTAGTTAATGGTCAATAATCGTTACTCTGGGCGTTACCTGTATGAGTCTACTAAGCCACTTTTTGGTCTTTAACAGCTAGAATGGGATTGCTATATTCCCGAAATAAGTTAATCGTTGATAGCTTTTGAATTTTCTAAGTCTTGCATGTTATTTTCACAAAAATTAGTGTAAAATAAAACGTCGCTTCAGTGCTATAGTGTTCTATCTACCATTGCATAAGTTTTGAGAAAAATGAGTTTGAAAATTATAGCATCCTGATTTTTGATGCATTATTTAGCACAGACTTTTGAATCATACCAGAGAGGTTGGCGCCGTTAAACCGGTTTAAGCCCTCCAGTAAAATATTTTACTGACCGTTCCAAGGCGGTACTTCTTTTGTGGATCTTTTATGTTTTTGTTCTGTCTTGTGTTTGCTATGTTTTGTGTGCGTCTGTTTATATGTGCTTCGTGGTCACCTGCTGGGAAAGGGCTGACCTCTTGGCTCTCGTTTGTGAGTTTGTCACTTTCCCATTGGTATCCTGGGTCAGGTGTGGTACTTGATTGTATCGATTCCTGATCTTTGCAACCTTACTTACTTAAAATATATACATAAAGTCTTAATGACCTTGGTTTGAAGAAATTTAAACACAAATATGGAATTTACGGGCATTTTACAGTTTGCAGATAGAACATTATGCCTTAAAAATCGCCTTCTGCGTTCAGTGCTATAGTGTTCTATATGTTCCTACAGCTTATTATTCTGTTTATGGAGTCAATTCATATATTAGTCTGAACAGAAATGATTATTTGTACCTAAAAGCAGCAGATTTAGTCATTTATTTGGCATAACAGTAAGAAACCACACGGTTATGCCATTAAAATTTATGCAAGGGAGGTAATCTGTTTCTACAGTTAATTTTTCTGTCAATTTGGTCAATTTGTATAATATTTTAATCTGAACTGATTATTTGGACCAAAAAGTAGCCGAATTAACCATTGATTTGTAATTACATCGACAAATTACTTAAATCAAAGCAGTTTAAATAAATGTAAGGGAGGTAATTTGCTTCTACAGCTTATTATTCTGTTCATGGATCAATTTGCATTACATTTTTGACTGAGCGGATTATTTGGACCTAAAAGTAGCCGATATAGCCATTAGTTCGTCATGAAGACCAACAAACCGCTTCAATTTAGGAATTTGAATTTATGTAAGGGAGGTAATTACATTTTTAGCAATTTCTCCAAGGGAAGTGACTGTATGTAGATAGAACAGTATGGCACTGAACTTACACAGTCACGTAACATAACCATCATTGGCCATTGGATGTTAATCACTTAGAACACTATAGCACTGAACGAAATTGTCTTTTTGTAGATAGAACAGAAAAGCACAGCGATTTTAAGCTTACTGGGTGGAGATAGGCAAATGAAACCTTCACCAGTAGATAGAACATTTGATCCCCTTTCCAACGGTATTCATAACTTATTTTTGACCAAAATGTCACTTAGAACACTATAGCACTGAAGCGACGATAAGCTAATTTCAACGGTTTTAACGAAGTCAGGTTTTGTAGCAGTCTCTTCTGTCTTCCTCCAGCGAACCTTATCTCCATCAGTACATTCTGAACTTAACTTCATAGTTTGTGATTACGAAAAAAAAATCAAATTTGTCTGATTCTGTTGATTATCAAATTGCTGGACCACAAACTGAATTTTCTGAGTGTTTTCGATGTTTTGTGACGTCAGATTATGTTACAGATTATTGGTTGTGGTCGTAAAAGCAATGCATACAGCTAGCAAGCATAGCGCCTTACTATATAGTTTGCTCAGTGATGTTTTAATGTGCTTGAATGGTTCAGGATTATGACGTACACATAAGCTGTTGGTGTTGTGACTTTTGATTTTTAGGGTGCTTGTGTTCGCTGCTTTGTCAGCGGCTCTACTGATAATCAAATGAATTTTTCTAAGGTGCCAAACGGTACAAAATAATCACAGTTGGTAATGTGAAAATTTGAATTAAATACGTTCATACATCTTGAACTGGCAGACATAAACGTCAAGTGGACATGACTTTATCAATGCATTTGTCAATTTCAAATGATATTGTTTCTACCAAAATTTATGATAAACGTGACGACTTTGATTTTGAAATTGTCAATTTCCCATTTGAGATGGTGATGTTCCTCGATCTACATCCTATGAAGTCTATATTTCTCAACTCGTTCGTTTTGCTAGAGCATCTAGCATTGTTGCGGACTTCAACACTCGCAATAAGTTGTTAACTCAGAAACTTCTTAAACAAGGCTATCGGTATCATAAACTTCGCAAAACATTTTCAAAATTTTATAGATGATACTATCATTTGATTTCTAAATTCCTAGTTGGACTTAAATCTCTTTTGCGCCAAGGACTTTCGGAACCTGATTTTTATGGTGACTTGGTGTATAAAAATTGAAGAAGATTGTTGGCTCTAATAATTTTTCAGCGCTGTTCATTGAAATAATTTCCCATTATAAAAAGATTGGCTATAACATTAATGTATTGCAACAGACTGCATGCTTGGTTGTAAACCCAATCATGGTTGGCAACTTTGCTTTCCTCATTAATTGCACGCCGGTGGGTCGGACTTCAGACTCTATGATGGTTCCAACTTAAAGACTTATCTATTGATGAGATGGTAGGGGCCTGATGCTTTGGCTGTTTGTCCGGCCCACCGGCGTTTACCTGTTGGATTTCTTTTGCTCTGGTATTCAGTTTTATTTACTGTTGAGTCCTTTTCTTTGCTTTATCTCCTTGTTATATCTTGATTTATATGTTTTAGGAGATGATGCATTGATAAGTTAGGGATCTTTCATGCAAACCAAATATCTGTGTGTCTTGATCCACATCTGAATTAAGGGTGAGGTTGGCGCGCCGTTAAACCGGTTTATGCCCTCCAGTAAAATATTTTACTGACCGTTCCAAGGAGGTGCTTCTTTTGTGGATATTTCATGTTTTTGTTCTGTCTTATGTTTGCAATGTCTTTGTGCGCGTCTGTTTATATGTGCTTTGTGGTCACCTGCTGGGAAAGGCTGACCATTTGGCTCTCGTTTGTGGTGTCTAACTGTGAGTGTGTAACTTTCCCATTGGTATCCTGGGTCGAGTGTGGTACTTGATTGTATCGACTCCTGATCTTTGCACACTTACTTACTTTAATTTTTTAGTACACTTTACCATACTGTCACTTTTGCCACTCTCTGTCCTCGCAAAAAAGTCTACTGCATCTTGTATCAATCATTTCTCTTGTTTGACTGCCATATCTGCTGCTCTCTTGACACTCGCTCTAAAACCATCACAAGGCCCCTTTCCGTTTTCACAATGGGCTGGTACACCAAATCCATTCTCATGCTAACAAACTACCTGGAATGCTTTTATTCCTGTATTTACTGCTGAGAGAATCAGTCAGGTTATGGTTTTTCTGTAGCTGTGGAAATTCTACGTTCACTTTTGGAATCAGTTTTTACCTGCATCGCTTTAGCGAAAGCAGGTCTAGTAGTGGGTCCACTATGTCCGTTAGTCCATCCTTCTGTCCGCAACACTTTTAGGGTGCCTAGTTTGTGTAATCTGTAACTCCAACAGTATTCATTTCTTTTTATTCAAACATTGTATAATGATTAGTCACATATTGAAGACGTGCACCTCCTATTTTGTGCACGTTTGATAAATATTTTCTCAATTTTTACGTTTGTTTGACTTAGAATTTGTTTTCATCCGAAGTGCGTAGGGGGTGTCTTGTTTCTGTAATCTGTAACTTCAACAGTTTTCATTCCTTTATATTCAAACTTTGCATAATGATTGTTCACACATTGAAAATGTGCACAATCTATTTTGTGCACATTTCATATTTTTTCTAATTTGTGACGGGTGTTGAACTTATACATTTTTCCATCAGAATTGCTTAGTGGGTGCCTAGTTTGTGTAGTCTGTAAATCCAACAGTATTCATTCCTTTATAGTTAAACTCTGCATAATGATCGTGTATCGAAGATGTGCACCTCCTATTTTGTGCACGTTTGATAAATATTTTCTCAATTTTTACGTTTGTTGGACTTAGAATTTGTTTTCATTTGAAATGCGTAGGGGGTGTCTGGTTTGTGTTATCTGTAACTCCAACAGTTTTCATTCCTTTATATTCAAATATTTGCATAATGATTGTTCACACATTGAAGATGTGCTCCTCCTATTGTGTGCATGTTTTATAAAAAAAAAATCACATTTTTGACGGGTGTTGAACTGTGATATTTCCCATCCGAAATGCTTAGGGGGTGTCTAGTTCGAGTAAACTGTAATTCTTGCATAAATACCTATGCGCATAGCTGTTTGAAGCCGTTGTCAAATCAGATAAAAGTCATGTTCAAATCACAGAATTCACGCTCTGTTTGACAATGGCTAATTAAGTTTTAATATGCGTATTCGGGCGCACGTTGCTATTGTTCTGCAGCGAGTTTAGATATATGAAGAGATAAAAAATATAAAAAAGCCTTACCTTTAGTCTATGTTATTTTTGTGTATAATATATATATATATATATATATATATATATATATATATATATATATATATATATATATATATATATATATATATATATATATATATATATATATATATATATATATATATATATATATATGTAAAAACTCCACTTCAAGGATGTCCGAAATTATTCCGGATACGTTGTGTATCGGCCATTGTTTCTCAACACGTTTACCCGTGTTGGACAAAAACTTGACCCCGTTTTTTATTTCTTTCAAGACTTTCACAAAGATTTCCCAACAATTATTAAACGTTATGAAAAGTTTTTAATATCCTATCAGCAAAGAAAGAATGTACAGTAATTTAGTGTTAATCAAGAGCACTAATATTCACTGAAAATCCTGAATATTTACGAGTTCTTTTTATCTGATTCGTGTCGTGCTTTACGATCATTTCTCGCTCTGACAGTGCCCTGAAACAGCATAAACAAAACATTCACGAGCAGCCGTTCTTTCAAAATTGTCAGTTGACCGAAGCGACACTGAATGCCATAGATTTGTATCGCATTTTTCTTGCATTTTAAAGGCCAAAATCCCCCAATAAAAGAAGAACTGCATTAAATTTATGCAAGAATAGCAATCAACCAAGGTTTTGAGTGTATTAACATTCGCCGGGTCCCTTGGAAGGTGTTTGAACACTTCGGCTTCGTGTTCAAACACCTTCCTTGGGACCCGGCGAATGTCAATACACTCAAAACCATGGTTGATCCCTATACTCTTACAGTATTCATATATTTATATTCAAACTTTGCATAATGATTGTTCACACATTGATGATATTAGTCCGGGAACCAAAGTCGCGTATCGTGCAGAAACACACATTTTTTGCACCCGAAAGGTATACAGCTGGAATTCTGTATACTGATAGTCTAAATAGTGCTTGATATGAAACGACTGTATAGCAATGCGACCAGAATTGCATGTCGCGGAAAATGTATTGTTTGTATGCCACATAGGTCATGTTAAGCAATCTTTCTTAGCATAGAAATTGTGGCTTTTCCCTTATAAATAAGTTAAAGAGTGTGCTTTTGGTCTTCAAAAGAACCGTCTTATTTAAAAGGTCCATTTATGTACCCACCACATATTTTTTGGTTGAGAAATAGCAAAACTAATTTTCCATTTCGCACTCTTATCTGGAGGATGGGTATGAGAAGCCGTTTGACTGTTTGATCATACAATAATACACTATCAAATGCATTTAAAAGCATGGACAGTCATTTGTGCACCAAAATAATCTTCTTAGGGACATTTTTGTCTTAACAAATACTATGAGGTTACATTTCTACATCTCAAACGGGGATAGACAGGGTTTTTCATGGTGGTATGATAATAGTTATACGAGTTTTATTCATATTTATTTTACTACTGTTAAATGAAATTATTGTTTTCAGTAGATAACAAATCCCCTTGTTCCCTACAATGACCGTCTGTTTCAAATCTGCTGTAAATATAGAAGATAAACATCCTTTAAACCTTGATAAATTTCATTTATGTGTTAAACTGCTCTTAAGTTGTCCTGGTATTTAACTACGCACCAGCTGGCATGGACTAAATTACTAAGTGTCAAATTATCGTAATTTCATATTTGTACTTTTCAGCTACCTTTTCTAGTTTGCCATAGAAAATAAAATAAATTGTCTTGAATTATGCAACAAACGTCTGTCTAACTGTATGCAGTGTTTAAGCGCATTCAATTTTAAATTTAATTATGTTGAAATATGCAAATCAAACCACTTCAGCGGGAGGACATAAGTGAATAAGTAAGCAAACAATTTTTTTACGAGATATGCTTCCAAGCGATATATAAATAATTATCAAATACATTTTTTGGCAATAAATGCAGTTTTAATGAGATTTGAAGAAAATAAATCTATAAATTTAATTTTAAAATGGGGGTGCCTTAATCTACATGCTTTAAAAAAATCAATAAGCAGTATTCTTAGATGGCCACCACTTCTTCTGAGGTCTAAGCCGATGTTGTATTATTATATAAACTCAATATTTTTCAATCCCGAACTTTTATGATAAAAATATATAACATTTTGAAAAATAATATTTTGACATGTTCTTGTTGGGGTTCCGTTTGAAAAGTGACTGCTTTGGTGTTATGCAAGTCGATCGAGTCTGCTATACAGTGGTTTCAGATACACCATAGAATTACCTTTGCAACCATACAAAATCCAGTTGTATACCTTTTGGGTGCAAGGGTTAACATTTTTTCTACCTTGGTTTCCCAAGTTGGCTCCTCTGTCTGACTATTATGACCAGGAGCAGGGTGTACCTCAAGGGGGTGTTTTGTCTACAACACTTTTTAGTATCAAATTTAATGATATTGTGAAATGTTTAGGTAATCTTACTGATTGCTCATTATACGTTGACGACTTCTGTTATCGCTCAAAAAGCATGGCGACAATTAAACGTCAACTACAACAAAATTTGAATAAATTTGAAAATTGGGCAACAAGCAATGGCTTTAAGTTTTCCAAATAAAAAACACAGTGTGTTCATTTCTGTCAGTTGCGCAAGCAACATGATGATCCGGTTTTACATTTATATGGATCACCTATTCCAGTTGTTGAGGTATCTAAATTCCTTGGCAATTTATTTGATAGAAAACACAGTTTTATACCCCATATTAAATATATCAAAGCTAAACGTTTAAAAGCATTGAATCTTTTATAAATGCTCTCCCATGCGTCTTAGGGTGCAGACCCAACTACACTTCTCAAGCTTTATCGGTCTCTAGTCCGGTCAAAATTAGACCATGGCTGTATTATATATGGCATTGCACGAAAATCATATCTTCAAATGCTTGATCCTATACACAATCAAGGACTTAGGTTAGCTTTAAGAGCTTTTAGAACTTCTCCTGTTGCTAGTCTCTACGTGGAAGCAGATGAACCATCACTTTACTCACGAAGAGAGCAACTCTCTTTGCAATATGCTATAAGACTTGCTGCTAACCCGTCAAATCCTGCTCATGAAGTAACATTCCCACCAAATTATATTGATTTATATGAACAAAAACCTAAAGCTATTAAATCATTTGGCAGCAGAATTTCACCACTCTTAGAATCTGCCAATATCAAACCACAAAACATTGAAAAACATTTTACACCAAATATTCCAGCTTGGTGTATGAAACAACCTGACATACTTTTCGATTTGCATTCTGGGAAAAAAATCTGAATCAAATCCACATATATTAAAAGATGATTTCAGAAAGCTTCAAAGTCGTTATAAGAATTACCAACAAATTTATACTGATGGGTCAAAAGAAGACTCAATGGTTGGTTGTGCTGTTATATCAGACAACCATAGTAATATGCAACGTATACCTGACGATTCATCAATTTTCACTGCTGAAGCCAAAGCAGTCGATCTTGCTTTAGATTTCATTAGCACTTGTGATGCTAACAATAAATTTATTATATTTTCTGACTCGCTTTTTGTATTTAAAGCTATGAACCATACCAGTTCAAAGAATCCTCAGATTCAGAAATTTTTAGAAAACTGTCCTGAGCTTTTAGCTAATAAAGAAATTGTTCTCTGTTGGATTCCTAATCATATAGGTATCCAAGGGAATGAGATGGTAGATCAGCAAGCAAAAGCATCGCTTTCATTAGAACCAACTTCTTTAGGATTCCATTTTTTAATTTTAAGCCATCTATCAATAAATCTATCTTGAAAGAATGGCAAACTTCGTGGAATAACAGCATTTGAAATAAATTTCTTGACATAAAACCAACTATTGGTGAATATCAATTAGTTGTTCGAAACATTAGAAGAGAAGAAGTCGTTTTAGCTTGACTCCCTTCATACAAGAGTCACGCATTCATACTTACTACAAGGTGAAGAGCAGCCACAATGTGTTGGTTGCAACGCACCATTCACTGTACGTCACTTCCTTTTGGAATGTGGCGACTTTGCACAAGTAAGAAATAATTGCTTCCATGTTGACAACATGAAGCAGTTATTTCAAGATATACATATTGATAGTATTATGGCATTTTAAGACAAATAAATCTTTTTAGCAGAATCTAATTGCTATTTTTAAAATCATGTTTTATTTTACATTTGTATCAGACCATAATACAGATTATATTATGTTGTATTCTGTTCAGTTAAAAAATATGTACAGTTATCTGAATAGCTCTTTGAAACTGTCAGATATTGTACGTGGTCTCACCTGTCAACAATCGTATTGCAACTTATTATTATTATACAAACTCATCACCATCATTCCTTTTATTTTATCTTACAAATTTTTACTCTCTCAATCCACACCATGTTTAGTTTAATACCGTCTGACGCTAATGACCCACAAGGGTTGATGCGTCGTTAAGCACAAAACAAACAAACGATTTTCTGAAAGCTATATGCACTATATTAATTTAAATCAAATTCCCAAGTAGGCCAGCCTATCAGTAAACGAAACTAGAAAACGGCTAAGCATATTTCATTAAATTGTATCTGATAGGCTTTGTCGAATACACATACTCTCAATTTCAAAATTCACAAGAATTTGCATTGGATGGTGGGGTAATTTTGGCCAATAACAACGAGACTCATGCAGATGGAGTGCTCATTTCAGCAATTCAGTTTTGCTTTTAAATGAAAACGTTTTGAAAATGGGGGTACCAATACTGAAAGTGGCACCCTGCATATAGTGTTAAACATTTTGTCAATATCTTAACTGTCTAGGGTACATGATAGTCAAGTTATTTCGAGATGCAAAAAGAGTTGTAATGTCATTTAACGTTTTGAAGAAAAATAATAAAATGCTGATGGCCTGTTAGAACTTTTGGCTAGTATATAACATGGTAAGTTAAGAGTTTTGTAATCTTTATCTGAAGAAATCTCAGTTTAATTGAATAATATACTAATCGCTTATTCAAAAGCAACCATTTAGTACCAGTTTACAGTCGTTCAAATTAAAGGTAAACATATTCAATTATTATTCAGCTATTCGGTCACTGTGTTGCCATTTCCTGTCATGGTATGCAATGTTCCAGTCTATTGTAAAGTTAACGGAGAAAAGAGCCAGTTGGAGGCGTGGCTGAACAGTGACCCAATAGCCGAAATTATGTTAATTTACATGAACAAAAACCTAAAGCTATTAAATCATTTGGCATCAGAATTTCACCACTCTTAGAATCTGCCAATATCAAACCACAAAATATTGAAAAACATTTTACACCAAATATTCCAGCTTGGTGTATGAAACCACCTAAAATACTTTTTGATTTACATTCCGGGAAAAAATCTGAAACAAATCCACACATATTAAAAGATGATTTCAGAAAAATGCAAAGTCGTTATAAGAATTACCAACAAATTTATACTGATGGGTCAAAGGAAGACTCAAAGGTCGGTTGTGCTGTTATATCAGACAACCATAGCAATATGCAACGTATACCTGACGATTCATCAATTTTCACTGCTGAAGCCAAAACAATTGATCTAGCTTTAGATTTCATTAGCACTTGTGATGCTAACAATAAATTTATTATATTTTCTGACTCGCTTTCTGTATTGAAAGCAATGAACCATACCAGTTCAAAGAATCCACAGATTCAGAAACTTTTAGAAAAATGTCATGAGCTTTTAGCTTATAAAGAAATTGCTCTCTGTTGGATTCCTAGTCATATAGGTATCCAAGGGAATGAGATGGTAGATAAGCAAGCAAAAACATCGCTTTCATTAGAACCAACCTCTTTTAAAATTCCATTTTCCAATTTTAAGCCATCTATCAATAAATATACTCGGAAGAATGGCAAACTTCATGGAATAACAGCATTGGTAATAAACTTCTTGACATAAAACCAACTATTGGTGAATATCAATCAGTTGTTCGAGACATTAGAAGAGAAGAAGTAGTTTAAGCTCGACTCCGCTTAGGTCATACAAGAGTCACTCATTCATACTTACTACAAGGTGAAGAGCAGCCACAATGTGTTGGTTGCGACGCACCATTCACTGTACATCACTTCCTTTTGGAATGTGGCGATTTTGCACAAATAAGAAATAATTGCTTCCATGTTGATAACATGAAAGAATTTTTTCAAGATATACACATTGATAGTATTATGAAATTTATAAGATAAATAAATCTTTTTTAACAAAATCTAGTTGCTATTTTTAAGATCATGTTTTGTTTTACATTTGTATCAGACTATAATACAGATTTTTTAATGTTGTATTCTGTTCAGTTAAAGAACATGTACAGTTATCTGAATAGCTCTTTGAAACTGTCAGATATTGTACGTGGTCTCTCCTGTCAACAATCGTATTGCAACTAATTATCATTATACAAACTCATCATCATCTTCCCTTTTATTTTATCTTATAAATTTTTACTTTTTCCATCTTCATCATGTTTAGTTTAATACCGTCTGACGCTAATGACCCACAAGGGTTGATGCGTCGTTAAGAATCAAACAAACACGGTACAGACAAAATTCGATGTATCCATGTATATTTAGGTCTATTTACCATAAAACAGTAACCCTTTAAGTAACTAAATCTTTTGAGGGTAGTACTCAGATATTGCGCATTATAACTCAGATATTGCGCATTATAACTATCTTTAATCAGTTATCGTTTAAATAGATTTGCTCCAAATCAATTTGTATTCTGACATCTGACTTTTAGTTACACAAATGACCTCAAGTCTCCTATTAAATCTTCCCAAATTTTGAAAGCCTGTTGCTAGGATAATGCATACTTGACAACTATATTTTTCTCCTTATTAAATAAAACCCTGTCATTTAGTGTATCTAGCAAAATAAAAACATTGCATGATTATGCCAGGACATTAGGGTTTAGGACCTGGCGTAGTTTTGTGACAAAATTTAATTTCACAGAAAGTCAAAGTTTCGCTGGGTATCGAACATGGAAATATAATGTTTGGGGCATAAAACTTGCGACGAAAAGCATGCGTTCACATAAAATTCAGGTTGAGAAGATTTCATAGCTTCTTCTGAAATAAGTATGCTGTCCATAACTTTTGACAATTACATGTTGTGTATGAGTTCAGCCAGTTTGACATGTTCACTGAGGTGTATCATACCTGCATACCCCAAACATATGTTTTTGTTGAGAAATAAGACAATAAATTACTTGGTACACAATTATAAATAAAGCCCTCAGCTGATATATGCTATTGTAAATTAATATTTACCTACAGGTTTGTACAAATAAGTTTTTCTATAATAAACTGTTTTTTGAGCATTTTGACATCGTCCCCCCCTGACCAATAATGCCATTTTTATATGATGTGTGGAATACAAAACTACAACAGTATGCAAAAGGATTAGTTTGGTCACTGGGGGGGGGGGGGGGGGGCACTTCATTAAAACTTTTTCTATATGTTGAATAGCAAAAATAGTGCTTTTAACCAATATTTTTATGCCCTCAAAGAAACTTTGGGAGTCATATAGTAATCTTACTGTCCGTCCCTCTTCTATCCTGTTCATATCTCCTTTATTCTTTGAGGTAGGAATTCCAAATTGGTGTGTGGATACATCTTGGGATGGCCGAGTTTCGCGTACCATTTTAGGGTCACTGTGAACTTGACCTCTGACCTAGTTTTTTAGAATAATCGTGTCCGGAGCATATCTCATATATTATTTTAGGTAGGAATCTCAAATGTGGTGTGTGGATGCATCTTGGGATTGAAAAATTTTCGCGTACCATAATTGGGTCACTGTGACCTTGACCTCTGACCTAATTTCTAGAAACTGCATTGAGTCTGGTGCATATCTCCTATATTATTTGAGATAGGAATTCCAAATTTGGTGAGTAAATGCATCTTGGGATGATGGAGTGTCACATATCATTTTCGGGCCACTGCAACTTTGACCTTGACCTCTGACCTAGTTTTAAGAATGATTGTGTCCAGAGCCTATCTCTTACATTCTTTGAGTTAGGAATTCCAAATTTGGTTTGTGGATGAATCTTCGGATGGCAGAGTTTCGCGTACCATTTTCGGGTCACTGTGACCTTGATCTTGACCTCTGACCTAGTTTTTAGAATGCATATCTCTTACAATCTTTGTGGTAGGAATCTCAAATGTGGTTTGTGGATGCATCTTGGGATATCAAAGTGTCGCATACCATACTTGGGTCACTGTGACCTTGAACTTGACCTCTGACCTAGTTTTTAGAATAATCGTGTCCGAAGCATATCTCATTTATTATTTGAGGTAGGAATCTCAAATGTGGTGTGTGGATGCATCTTGGGATGACAATGTCGCGTACCATAATTGGGTCACTGTGACCTTGACCTCTGACCTAATTTCTAGAAACTGCATTGAGTCTGGTGCATATCTCTTATATTCTTTGAGACAGGAATTCCAAATTTGGTGAGTAAATGCATCTTTGGATGATGGAGTGTCACATATCATTTTCGAGTCACTGTAACTTTGACCTTGACCTCTGACCTAGTTTTAAGAATGATTGTGTTCAGAGCCTATCTCTTACATTCTTTGAGTTAGGAATTCCAAATTTGGTTTGTGAATGCATCATGGGATGGCAGAGTTTCGCGTACCATTTTCGGGTCACTGTGACCTTGATCTTGACCTCTGACCTAGTTTTTAGAATAATCCTGTGGGGAGCATATCTCTTACATTCTTTGAGGTAGGAATCTCAAATTTGGTGTGTGACTGCATCTTGGGATAACAAAGTGTCGCATACCATACTTGGGTCACTGTGACCTTGAACTTGACCTCTGTTCTCGTTTTAAGAAAATGCATTGAGTCTGGTAAATATCTCCTATATTCTTTAAGATAGGAATTCCAAATTTGGTGTGTAAATGCTTTATGGGATGACAGAGTGTCACATACCATTTACAGGTCATGGTGACCTTGACCTCTGACCTAATTTTTAGAGTAATCGTGTCCGGAGCATATCTTTTATATTACTTGAGGTTTGGTGTGTGGATGCATCATGGGATGACAAAGGGTCGGGTACCATATTTGGGTCTCTGTGACCTTGAACTAACCTCTGACATAGTTTCTAAAAACTGCATTGAGCCTGGTTCTTTGAGATAGTAATTTCAAATTTATTGTGTAAACGCATCTTGGGATGATGAAGCGTCACATACCATTTTTGGGTCACTGTGACCTTGACTTCTGACCTAGTTTTAAGAAATATTGTGTCCAGAGCATATCTCTTATATTCTTTAAAGTAGGAATTTTATGGGCAATCCTTCATTAAGACTGTCCGAGGTCTTTAAGTGGTTTAGACTAAACTGCCGGAAGGCATTAGAATTATTCACTTTTTTCTTTGGAGAGGTATATCGTCGGATTTACAGTCAGAAAGCGTGTTTATGGCTCCATTTCTGCGCCATCTTAAATCTCAATTTCCTACCATTTTTCGAACGATATACCTCCCAAAAGGATAATTTTGAATGCTGTTATCCCCAATATTCTTTGAGATAGTAATTTCAAATTTATTGTGTAAACGCATCTTGGGATGATGGAGCGTCACATACCATTTTCGGGTCACTGTGACCTTGACTTCTGACCTAGTTTTAAGAAATATTGTGTCCAGAGCATATCTCTTATATTCTTTAAAGTAGGAATTTTATGGACAATCCTTCATTAAGACTGTCCGAGGTCTTTAAGTGGTTTAGACTAAACTGCCGGAAGGCATTAGAATTATTCAATTTTTTATTTGGAGAGGTATATCGTCGGATTTACGGTCAGAAAGCGTGTTTATGGCTCCATTTCTGCGCCATCTTAAATCTCAATTTCCTACCATTTTTCGAACGATATACCTCCCAAAAGGATAATTTTGAATGCTGTTATCCCCCAAATTACAATTTTTGGTGCATGTTTTTTCCATCTACAGCAAGCTCATCTTTCGGAGCGCATGGGCTGTTGGTAGAGGGTTGGACTGGGAATCAAAGGATCTTAACGTTTCTCGAATCACTTAGATTTTTACATGAGGTAGAAACTTATCTGCTTTTAGTATTGGTTTAACTCTAGACCCGTCCAGAGATGACTGAAAATTTGATTTGATGTAAAGAATCAAAACCAACAAAGAAACATCTTTTTTTCATAATTATTTTTAAGATTCATACAGCCAATAACTATAAGATTCATACTATAAGCACTTTCATCAAGTGAAAGCTACCCCGGCTGTAACATCTCACGGCATGCTGCCATAGAGATTCTGGCCTTCTGGTAATGTTTATCTTTTTTGCGTCCTCTATGTCAATTTGAGTGTAGACAACTTCCACTGAAATAGGATATGTCTGATATCAAGCACTGGCCCATGCACATCCGTTCTGCAAATAGTGAATATAAAAACATTGTATAATAACATACCAATAAAAAAACATTGTCACACTTAAATTATTTTTGGCAGGGTATGATGTATGCCTTCAGCACTATTATTTTTTCTAACTTTGCATAAAAGACAATACAACAGGAAAACATACTTAATTTCAACTGATATTATCTCAGAGTATTTTGCTGTCTTGGTTGCCATGGTCAAGGCAATAAATTCTGAAAACATGAAAATTTCTCCAGGTCTGTTAAAAATCAATGCATTTGGGAAATGTAAAAGAAAATAATAGTCCACAATGTTCCAAAATTCCTAAAAGTTGATAGTTTACAATGTATCTGAAAACTATATTTTCCATAAATTGCAACCATCGTATCATCAAAAACGTTCTTTTTCAAATATCATGGTTTGATATTTTCTTTAAAAGATAAAATCAGCAAACATAATTATTACTTTAGAATTTTCAAATATGTATACTTAAACGCAAAAGAAACGCAACCGTTTTCAATCCACTTTTTCTTCCACATGGATCACATGAAGATAATTTCTTAATTATATCCTGTGTTGCTGAGCATTGAGTAAGGATTTGTCGTAAAATGGTTTTGATCACGATTTCTATTCTGACGTTATCATGACGTTAGTAAATTTCAACAAATGGAGGCTAAAAAAGTGATGTCTCACTCTAAAAATAAACAGCTTGATCATATAGCCAGATGTCTTCACTAAAGGAAAACACTAAAACCGTTTGCAACTTATTGATTATCAACGCTACCAGTCGCTGCGTTGCTAAGTTTCTTTATTGACGTCAGCGTACTTTTAAAAAAAAACATTACAGACGCATTTTTTTCGATCATGTCGCGATATTTATGTCTTCTATGCATTGTATTGAGGGCTATATGGTGACATTAAAAGTTTTCGATCATTAATATTCCTTTGGATAAAAATGGTCAATTACGCAAAAAAATAAAGTCGTCATCTTGACAAAATTAACGTTGACAGTTACATAAAAGTACCTGATTTGATTTTGTCTACCCTTTTGCTTTCAAAAACCGATATTAGTTTAAAACGTGTTTTTAGCAAAATAGGCACATTTTTTAACTTTGTGACTTTAAAAATGGGGTTTGCCTTACATTTCTCGTTGCAGCTCGCCAACTATAAGTCACAGCGGTCTGATTTTTGTGCTGTATGCAAGGCAAATAACGGTACTTAGCGATTTCATTATCTCCTGTCTATGTTTTTTTTTGATGAACAAGGATGAACTATTATTTTAGAAAGAGTTGCGTTTAAGAATATATGTATTTCTATTGAGGGTATTCGAATGTAACTTTAAATTCTGAGATATCTTCACTTTGCATGAGAATCGAAGTGGAATCATGAACAGACAAAAAATGAATTTATTTCTTAAGTGATCTGTCCTACTCGAGTGAGTTACCCTATTGTTCTAAATTTATTTTACCTTGACGGCATCTCTGCCTCTACTTCCTCGGTGTCAGTACTACTGTCACTATAAAGTGATTCCATAATCTCCAAGAAATTTGTGGCATTGGTGTTATTTGCCTGCATAGACTAAAATGTTCTGATAGACCAGGTGCACGTTAAACACCAAGAGGAAATATCTTTAGAAAGTCAACTTGAACACTTTTTTTCATGTTAAAACTATTTTAAAAGAAGTGTTGTTCATAATGCCCTCTACTTAAACTGCATAAAAATAAAATCTCTTGAACAATTGAATGTTTAGTATCTGTAGTTTTTTTCACACGTGATCTTGTAGGTAGTAAAATTGTAACAAAATATTCATTCAATTCATCTGCTACAAGTCAGAGGTAGTTTTTTGTTTGTTTGACTTTTTAAACCAGCACAACTACAAGTTTTGGTTAGGCCCAGTAAAAAATAACTTCTTTTGAACAGTGTACAGTCCTCTTTCTTCTCAAATTAGTATTTAAATGTGTTCTTAGTTATTTTACCCCGACCCTCTCCCTTGCTATGGTGTTTCCAGTATTGATTTTCTCCTGACGATCAAAACCTGCCAGTTGGAGCAGTCGCAAGAAACCTATAGGCCCCCTGTTCTGTTTTTCTTATCCATAAGTAGGGCGCGCAGTGGCTCAGTTAGCTGAGCTTTAGAGATGCTAGTTTGGTGTCACCCCAACTGACAGCAAAAACCTCTGACAACTTAGAATTGGGTATTTTCAGTTTTACATTTGAGGTCTAATGATTTATCTTAAGAAAAACTATTGTTTTCCATGGTTTTAGAGGGGTTCAATCGTTTTCCAAGGGGGTTAAACTTTTTCGGGGGTATTAATGAATGGCAAAGATCGAGGTTGATAGATATAAAAAAATCGCCTTTATTAATGATCCTCTGCATAATTAAACGTACATCTTAGTTTTTAACGCAGAGTAAATGAACACTGATATTTTTGTGATATATGTTAATACATTAACATTGATACGTCAACATTCAAAGATGCTCAAGCCCTGTGTTTCAAAAAAGAACTCTTGAAAGTGGCGAGATTTCAAACATATTTCTGTCTTATCTGGCGTCTGATCTGGTTTTGCTCTTTTTGCCGATGTCCCCAAAAAAGGACGCTGAGCATGATACCCAGTAATGATTATGTAATTTCTTGCTCCCTTTCTGTCATGTTTGTAAGTGATAAGAACTTCATTAAAAAAAAATTTAAGTACCACGTTATGTTTTTGAGCCGTGCATTGTCTTTGTTGCTGCACTTTGTAGCTTTTTTTGTAGTTGTAGGCCCTAGTGGTACCAGTAGCGCTATTGGTAGCTAGTCCGATTGCTGATCTAGAGGTAGCAAGTTCGATCCCGATCTGGTCGCAGGTCCCATACTTCGTGGAAATTGCTAATGAAATATGCTCTACGGTCTTCTTACTCAGTTCGCTGCACTATGTAATTTTCTTCGTTTAGATGTATGAAGTAGTAGAAAATTAATGTCAATGAGCGCTAGGCGGCGCTGGAGCGCAGTGGCTCAGTGGTAGAGTGCTTGACTCGAGACTGAAGGGCCGCGGGTTCGAGCCTCACCGGCGTCACTGCGTTGTGGTTCTTGAGCAGGACACATTTATCCTAGCTTAGTACTGGTTCAACCCAGGAAGACCTGTCCCTATTTAACTGAAAGATTGTTGATGGGGCGTAAATAATCAAATCAAACAATTCAACAATGTCTATGTTACATAATTCTAAAGTGTGTTTGTTTGGACCAAGGGTGATCATATGGTAAGTCTCTCTCTCTCTCTCTCTCTCTACACGTGTGTGTGTGTGATTCAACTAAGGAGCACACCAGCTTCCACGATTGTCAATTGTTTGTTTGTTTGGGTTCTTAACGACGCATCAACCCTTGTGGGTCATTAGCGTCAGACGGTAATAAACTAAATAAGATGAAGATGGAAAAAGTAAAAAATTATAAGATAAAATAAAAGGAAAGATGATGATGAGTTTGTATAATGATAATTAGTTGCAATACAATTGTTGACAGGAGAGATCACGTACAATATCTGACAGTTTCAAAGAGCTATTCAGATAACTGTACATGTTCTTTAACTGAACAGAATACAACATTAAAAAATCTGTATTATGGTCTGATACTAATGTAAAACAAAAACATGATTTTAAAAATAGCAATTAGATTTTGTTAAAAAGATTTATTTTTCTTAAAAATGTCATAATACTATCAATATGTATATCTTGAAATAATTCTTTCATATTATCAACATGGAAGCAATTATTTCTTACTTGTGCAAAATCGCCACACTCCAAAAAGAAGTGACGTACAGTGAATGGTGCGTCGCAACCAACACATTGTGGCTGCTCTTCACCTTGTAGTAAGTATGAATGAGTGACTCTTGTATGACCTAAGCGGAGTCGACCTAAAACTACTTCTTCTCTTCTAATGTTTAGAATAACTCACCAATAGTTGGTTAGATGTCAAGAAGTTTATTACCAATGCTGTTATTCCATGAAGTTTGCCATTCTTCCAAGATATATTTAATGATAGATGGCTAAAAATTAGAAAATGGAACTTTAAAAGAAGTTCTAATAAAAGCGTTGTTTTCGCTTGCTTATCTACCATCTCATTCCCTTGGATATCTATATGACTAGGAATCCAACAGAGAGCAATTTCTTTAAAAGCTAAAAGCCCATGACATTTTTCTAAAAGTTTCTGAATCTGTGGTTTGAACTGGTATGGTTCATAGCTTTCAATACAGAAAGCGAGTGAGAAAATATAATAAATTTATTGTTAGCATCACAAGTGCTAATGAAATCTAAAGCTAGATCAATTGCTTGGCTTCAGCAGTGAAAATTGATGAATCGTCAGGTATACGTTGCATATTACTATGGTTGTCTGATATAACAGCACTACCAACCTTTGAGTCTTCCTTTGACCCATCAGTATAAATTTGTTGGTAACTTATAATGACTTTGCATTTTTCTGAAATCATATTTTAATATGTGTGAATTTGATTCAGTTTTTTTTCTCGGAATGTAAATCAAAAAGTATTTCAGGTGGTTTCATACACCAAGCTGGAATATTTGGTGTAAAATGTTTTTCAATATTTTGTAGTTTGATATTGGCAGATTCTAAGAGTGGTGAAATTTTGATGCCAAATGATTTAATAGCTTTAGGTTTTTGTTCATATAAATTAACATAATTTGGTGGGAATGTAACTTCATGAGCATGATTTGATGGGTTAGCAGCAAGTCTTATAGCATATTGCAAAGAGAGTTTCTCTCTTCGTGAATATTGTGATGGTTCAGCTGTTTCCACATAGAGACTAGCAACGGGAGAAGTTCTGAAAGCCCCTAAAGCTAATCTAAGTCATTGGTTATGTATAGGATCAAGCATTTGAAGATATGATTATCGTGCAGAGCCATATAAAATACAGCCGTAGTCTAATTTTGACCGGACTAGAGACTGATACAGCTTGAGAAGTGTAGTTTGGTCTGCACCCCAAGATGTATGGGAAAGCACTTTTAAAAGATTCAATGCTTTTTAAACATTTAGCTTTGAGATATTTAATATGGGGTATAAAACTGAGTTTTCTATCAAATAAAATGCCAAGGAATTTAGATTCCTCAACAACTGGAATAGGTGATCCATATAAATGTAGAACAGGATCATCATGTTGCTTGCGCAACTGACAGAAATGTACACACTGTGCTTTTGATTTGGAAAACTTAAAGCTATTGCTTGTTGCCCAATTTTCAATCTTATTCAAATTTTGTTGTAGTTGACGTTCAATTGTCGCCATGCTTTTTGAGCGATAACAGATACAGAAGTCGGTCGTCAACGTATAATGAGCAATCAGTAAGATTACCTAAACATTTCACAATATCATTAATTTTGATACTAAAAAGTGTTGTAGACAAAACACCCCCTTGAGGTACAACCTGCTCCTGGTCATAATAATCAGACAGAGAGGAGCCAACTCGAACTTGCATGGCGCGGTCTGCAAGGAAGTTTTCAATGAATGTAGGAAGTCTACCTCAATCCAAGATTGTGGATATCTTTTAAAATGTCGTATCTCCATGTGGTATCATAAGCTTTTTCCAAATCAAAAAACACAGTGACTACATGTTCCTTTTTAAGTACCGGTTCAGATAAAAATCATGCAGGTGACTCCACATGATGGTCAACCAATTTGGTTGATTTTGATACCACAGAAAGGTTATGATGTAAGAGCAAGAAAAAATATTTTTATTTTTTATTATTATCATTTTGGTAACCATGGCAACGGAAATTAATATTTTAGCAAAAATGGTACAATAATCGACTGAAATTGCCCTATTTCAGTCAAATATTACATACAACTGCCTTCCAGCATAAAAAAAAACACATATAATACAAACATATGACACAACTTTAACATTTTAAGCCAAGCTATCAATTGAATTAATTGCTTATGTTGTTGCCATGGCAACAAAGGGTATACCACTGAAGAGCAAAATTCAAAAATGGCATTTTAAGGGTTTTTAGGTCAATTTTTGGCAACTTGTGTAGATTGATATAGATATGTCTTATCATTATACATAAAGAGCAACTCTTGTTTGGTGTTATTCAAAAATAAAATGCTTTGCAAAATTATATGCCTAGTTGCCATGGCAACAAATAACACACTACCAACGACATTTTGCCTAATTTTGCTATTTTAGCCATTTTGAGATCAATTTTAGCATTTTTTGTAACTTGGTACAGTTAGTTCATAACATCATATTTATAGTTTAACTCTTGTATTGCATGATTAAAAAATAAAACACTTTGCAAAATCATAAGCCTAGTTGCCATGGCAACAAATAACACACTATCGAAGAAATTGAGCCAAATTTTGCTAATTTGGCAATTTTAAGATCAATTTTTAGCAATTTTTGTACCTTGTTACAGTTAGTTCATAGCATCATACTTAGAGTGCAACTCTTGTATTACCTGATTCAAAAATAAAAATCTTTTCAAAATCACATGACCAGTTGCCATGGCAACAAATAATACACTATCGAAGACATATGGCCTAATTTAGCTATTTTAGCTATTTTAAAATCAATTTTTAGCAATGTTGTAAACTGGTACTGTTAGTCAATGGCATCATACTTATAGTTTAACTCTTGTTCTGCATGATTCAAAAATAAAATACTTTGCAAAATTATATGCCTAGTTGCCATGGCAACAAATAACACACTATCACAGAAATATAGCCAATTTTTGCTAATTTGGCAATATTGAGATCAATTTTTAGCAATTCTTGTACCTAGTTACAGTTGGTTCATAGCATCATACTTAGAGTGTAACTCTTGTTTTACCTAATTCAAAAATAAAAATCTTTGCAAAATCACATGATTTGCTGCCATGGCAACAAATAGTACACTATTTAAGACATATAGCCTAATTTCGCTTTTTTAAAATCAATTTTTAACAACTTTTGTAAACTGGTAGAGTTAGTCCATAGCATCATACTTTTAGTTTAACTCTTGTTTTGCATGATTAAAAATAAAAACATTTGCAAAATCATATGTGGAGTTGCCATGGCAACAAGTATTACACTATCGAAGACATATAGGATAATTCTGCTACTTTAGGTATTTTGAAATCAATTTGGCAATTTTTGTAAACTGGTAAAGTTAGTTCAAAGCATCATATACATGTATGTTAAACAACTCTTGTTTTACATGATTAAAACATAAACTGTTTTGCGAAGCACATGCCTTGTTGCCATGGCAACAAATTGTACACTATCAAAGATAAAAGGCCTTATTTGATATTTTCAAGCACTTTGATATGAGCCATGGCATGTGATAACCAACAATGTGGCATTTTGACAAGTGTAGACTCGGATGAACCGTGTAGAGCCTCCTTTTAAGCTTAGAAACTCAGAATGATGTTTGGTCAGTAGCTTAACACTCCTAGAATATTCAAGCGACTAGCAAAGGTTCTGATCAGACTGCCCATATAAAGCGCAGGCTGATTTGAGACTTTGCTAGTCGCACCTACCAGATTGTTTAAAATCTCGTTTACAGCTCATATAATTTTTAGCATTTATTTAAACTGGTTCATTTAGTTCAATAAGTCAATAGCATCATATTTAAAGTGCATCACATGCCTATGCAGTACATTATTCAAACACAGAAAGCTTTGTCATATTGTATGCTTAGTTGCCATGGCAACAAATAACACACTAATAATGACAACAAGCCTATTGTTTTTCTTTTTTAGGCATTTTGAGATCAATTTTTAGCAGTTTCTTGTAAACTGGTTCAGTTAGTCTATCGTATCAAAACTCAAGTGCATCTCATGTATTACATAATTCTAACTTAAAAAGCCTTCTCTAGTCATATGCCTAGTTGCCATGACAACATATAACACACTTATAAAGACAAAAGGTCAAATTTTGCTATTTTATGTATTTTGAGATCAATTTAAGCACTTTCTTAAACTGGTACAGTTAGTTCATAGTATCTTACTTAAAGTGCATCCCATGTAGTACATGATTCAAACATAAAACAGCTTTGTCAAATCAAAAGTCTAGTTGCCATGGCAACAAATAGCACTCTACTGGAGACAAAAGCACTAATTTTGCTATTTTTGGTATTTAAAATCAATTTTTAGTAATTCTTTTAAACTGGTAACAGTTATAGATAAGTAAAATTCTTCAGTGTTAAAGTTTTAATATTTTCTTATTCATCAGTTTAAGCATATGTTTTGGGTACTCAAAAGAACCTTCTCATTGAGACAGTTCTTTTGAGTACCCACAACATATGTTTTGGTTGAGAAATAAGAAAATTTTTTTTGGTACACACTCTTAACTAAAGGGATAGACATACTATTGTGTTACATGTTCCAATAATAAAGCATTTGCAAAGTCATTTATCTAGTTGCTATGGCAACAAAAAAACAAACCAATGAAGATATAAAAAATCAGTATATATATAGATGGTTCAAGATCAATTTACAGCAAATTCTGGGATCAGATACGGTTTCTCAATAGCATTATGATCAATTTAACTACATGGTCCAATAATAAAATACTTTGCTTATTTGTATATTTGGTTGCCTGGTTGCTATGACAGCAACCATACCAATGAAGGAAAAGTAAAACAAAAGAGAAGCCATGTGGTCAGGGATGGGGACAACAACAGGATCTGCACCAAAAGCAATATGTCCCCCACTAATATAGCGTTGCACTATACATTGTAAATGCCTATATAACATAGTCAAGGTCTGTGTCTTAAGCAGGGACCAATTTAGGGTGAGATATTGAGAGAATTGCTAAATATCCCTCTGATTTCCTAGGGAATAAAAACTGCTACCATAATGTTACCATAGTAACTGGCACATTCAGATCAGACACAAGATTTTTTTCAAGTTATTTGACCTTGAAATTAAATACCCTTTGAATCTGATATATCTATGTGCAAGCTTGTTTCAAATCTATCCATCTATTCTGGAGATAATAATGGTGTAATCAAGGAATTTTTCAACTTTCTATGATCTCTTGTGACCTTGAAAATAAGTCAAACGTCACCTAGATCTAATCAGGCCTCAAGGTTATAAATTTGTTCTTGCTTTAAGTCTCTCAACTGTTAGATTTATCATGCTAATGAATGTTAAAATACCAACAATTGTTGGCATTTTAACTTTTATGAGTAGGAAAATTTTTGTGCTCAGCTGAGTTGAGCATGAAAAAAGTTTTATAACCTCGGGGCCAGTTCTTACCAATTACCCAATGGTATATCTGAGCAAGTTGGGTCTAAACTCATCAATCCCTTAATTTTTTGGATAAGATCAAACACTTTGAGGCAGGTTAGAATTCATGGTCAGCTAAGTTTTGCAATTTTGTTACAAGTTATTGAACATGCTACCTGTATATTTCATAGCTAGGTCAAGATAAAACAAAATTTTCGTGAGCAAAATTGTGAATATTTTTCTTATCATTTGTTTTAGGTGCTCAAAACAACCGTTTCATTGAGAAGGTTCTTTAAAGTACACATATACTAAACAAACAATACCTGTTTAAAACAGTTTCCATTAGCATACTTATGTTACAATTTGCCCTTCATCTTCAACCCAACTTCAAGATTTCAGCTTGTGGTATGTGTGACCTTATAACACTTAATTTCTTAAGAAATGTCCGACTCAATCAGACATTTCTTAAGAAATTAAGTGTAAATCAGACATTTCTTAAGAAAATAAGTGTAAATTAGACATTTCTTAAGAAAACAAGTGTAAATAGGTCACATGTACCAAAACATTCTGATTCAAACAGTGCATGATAAATGTACAATCAGATCTATACAACATGAAGTCTGGTCCCTAGTCCAGTCAGACTTGACCCCATTTGCTACTCAAGATTGGAATTAAGAAGTATCCATCAATGATGTGTTATTCAATAAACAGGAAGTGCATGTAATACCGACAAAACAAAAACACTGATTGTCATCATTATGGTTAAAATCCAGTGTCAATTTCAGTAGAAAAATGTTTGTAACAATAGTTAAACCTCATTCAGGTTCCTAATAACTATCATCTGGTCTACACTTAAAAACTGTTAAATATTTTCTTGACTTAATTCAATGTTAACAAAATTTCCAGAGTAAAATGTAAATATTTTCTTACTCATCAGTTTTAACATTTGCTTTTGGTTCTGAAAAGTCTCAATAAGACTGTTCTTTTGAGTATCCACATACAATAATGATTTAATTGAGAAAAAAGGAAATTAATTTTGAACTATGCATCTCATTCTGGAGGATTCATTATTCCACAAAGACCTTGGTGCTCACTGGAAGTGTCTCATTGAGATGCTTCCAATGAGTACCCACAAAAAATAGTTTCACTTAGAACTGTTCTTATCACTTAGATGGAACACAATTGTCTAAACTACATGTAGCACATTTTCTACTTGGCTGTCATGTTCTTGTCCTAAGCCTATTAAAGATTCCTTGATCAACAGCAGGTCTCAGATAGGCTCTCCAATAATCGAAATCTTCTATACCCAAAACTAGTTTTTTGCATCATGGGGGCTAAGGTGAGTAATTTGAAGAAAACTGAGTCTACACTATATGGATTGCATACTTCATCTTTTTCCCTGCAATGATAAACCAAATGGTAACCATTCAATAAAAGTTTGTAAAATTGTATGAAAACATAGGCAATATCCTGAAAGCAAAAAATTACTAAGCCTTTTCAGACTTTTACTTATAATGAAGTCAGAATGGCCCATTCTATAAATTGAGGGGTCCAAGTTATGATTTCCAAAAAATAGTTATTTCTCTGAAGACTGCTTTTGTCTCAGCAACAGTGCAGACCCTGATGGAATGCTGTGTATTGGCATTTCATCAAGGTCTTCACTGTTTGCATTTCATAGAGGTCTTTACTTTTTACTAGCATTTAGGTCAACTTTGAAAATGGCTTTGTTTCTGTTTTTCCTACAATTTTTCCAACAATAATAATAACTGGAAATTTATGTGACACATATGACCCCTGCCCATTATTTGTATGGGACCCAGGGACAAACGGACAAGGGTGATGTTTCAATTTTTATTATATGTATGTACTTTATATTTCACACTGGCAAATCTTGGTCTTTACATGTATCAGCAAATGAAGGCAGTTGAAAATCTTTTAGTTTAAACAAGATTTTATTTCGAAGATAGAATGCATTAATCAATACTACATTAATATGGTATTAAGTATTTGCTGTTCTGAGTTATCAGCATTTTGTGCAAAGAAAAATGTTTAAAATTTTAGAACACTTTAAGGTACATTATTCAACCTGATAAGCACACATGCTCATATAAGCACACATTGAGTAATTAAAACGCTGTTTAAACTAAATGAGTTTAGATTTCTAGTCAATCCATTGGTGAAATTTCATAATTAATATGGATTCACTGTGTAGATGGAAAAGAGTGTCGATCAAAATCAGATGGCATGAGGCCCTAATATTTTGTTGGGCCTGGTCATGGCCCAAACTGTTTGCAAAGGTTTCCAGCAGAGAAAACCAGCAGATAAAGAGTTATTTATGCAATGTACACTTACTTTTGATATACAGGTATGACCGCCAACGACTTGTGACATAAATGGTCAACCTCTCTCTAACCAGCATATCGTTGTCGCCATCCAATTAGTATTCCATTGTTCAAGGCATGAAGACAATGCTTAATAAAACCTTAAAAAGATAAAAAGAAATTTTGAAAAAAAAAATAAAATGCACTATAGGCTGCAAATAAAAGGCTACATCTGATTTGATAATGCCATTTATACCACCCTGACCAACTTTAGCACGAAATACAGGTATCTCGTGATGTGCAAGGTTTACACTGATGTAGATGGTATAAAATAGTTATAGCATGTTTGTCCACCTGTAGGTAAGATAATCCACTCGCTAAGGCTCATGGATTATCTCAGAGTCCACGTACAGGCGGACAACCCATGGTATGACTATTACATAAATGGCGACATTATAACCTGTGAAAAACTGTTGCAAACTCAACGTCATTATGTAAGTAATGGATAACAGGATACCAAAATTGAAGAATGAGTATTAGCATAAATGTTGAATGCATGAAAAAGTGAGATATTACGATAGATGTAATGCACTGGATCTCCAATGGAGGTCCAGAACATTACCTCCATCCCAAACATCACCAGTTTCTGCAAAGCTGAAAAACAGAATGAGCATGAAAATATACATGTGCATGAAAATGTGGAAAAAATAAAACAAAAGTTATTATGTAATTTCTATATGACAGGATGGGAGGTCTCATTTCATCCATAGGGATATGACTATTATGAGGCATCATACCTTGAAATAGAAGTGTCAATATATGAATGAAAATAATAATTGTCCACTTCAAAGTAATATAGAAATTTCTTTGATAGTGAAATATGCAAAAAGGTTAATTATTTGCAAATGTTCAGACTTAATAAGATCTTGAAGATGGTAATGCATCATGGATCTTATAGCCAAGGCATATCTATAAAAAAATAGTGTACCTGTTCTTTGGCATTAACCAGTACTGGGCCTGTAGAGTTGATCTATTGTTTGCAAATAGTCCTGTATGAGCAAACATTTTCAACCCAGATCAGACTGCCCCAAAAAGAAACGGGTCATTACAGTTTTGTATATTATTCACCTTTCCTTAAGCAATGTTTCATTTAAAAAATGAATGTTTTAGTGATTTGTCAAGCATCCAATGTCTCGAGTTTGCAAACATTGTAAACCCTGACCAGTTTACTCCATTAGCAGTCTATGATATGGGTGCCAATTTTTTGGGCCCTGGATGAAAATAGATGACAAGTGAATTTTATAACAAAAAGTGCCACAAGGCCTTATTTTATCCCCTATCTACTTCTTTCAGGGGAGGGGTTGGCTGTCTCTTGATTTTTGAAAAAAAAAATTGGCATAGGTTCCCCTAGCCAGAGCATTAGCAGATTTTTTTTTATTTGAGGGCCTGTAAAAGTGTTGAGTAAGACAGAGAACAGGCAAGTTTGGATAGATTTCCCTTATCCTAAAGAAATCTTTCTTGCACTGCTATATGGATAGATTTTGTTTGTAAATTTAAGAAAAATAATAACACCTGCTTTGCTTCAGCACCAGGCCAATGGCGGCCGGATACTCACTGCCTTTTATTTTCGTCCAGGGCCCGTCCTGATCGAGCCGATGACAGATATTGTGATTATAGATCCAACTGTGTATAGCACCAGGTTGACATAAAAACAAAACAGCATTCTATTTTTCCAAGGATGTGGAATGAATATTTTATGCACCAGTCATTTGTAACCATAGCCCCCAGTCGCTGAGCAGGGGGGGGGGGGGGAGCCGGGCAAATGAATGTGCTGTGTTTTTAACTTATCCATTGTCCCTGTGTGTGAGCAAATGTCGGGGGTTTGATATCTAGGCACATGGCAGTGCAATGTAATAACAGACTAGGGGGTGCTACCATTGTTTTATCAGTTGGCTGTCCAAATAGTGTCCCCACAGTGTTTGGGTTTACGGCATGTTTTTGTCAATCAATGCATCAACTTGATAATGAACAGAATAAAGACTTCTAAAAGCTGAGTTTATAACATTTTAAATTTTAGACTTTCCTAAAGTTTAGGCTAGACAGCATTTTATTTCAAACTCAAACAGTCTACTTACGTACCTATGCCTTTGCCGTCGTTGCATATCTGTGAAAGGAACTAGATGCTGGGTAGTGCCAATCGCCTCAATGTACTGTCTTTCCGTATTTTCATATAAAGCGTTCTCTTCTGTCAATATTTGCTGAAAGCTTTTCAAAAGCTCAACTTGTTTCTCGCTTTCGCCAAAATGTTACCCTCAGAACTGGCACTCGCTTTTCAATGCATAAATGTTGTTGTGTCCCAATTATGCTGACCGATTCTTAAATGCTCTGATTCATTTGGAAACTGGGATAAAATGCCGCAACTGCTAGAAAAATACAGCAACATTCAACAATCCGTTTACCGCGAAACTCGACATTGTTGTTTTGTGTCACATGACGTATCACGTGATTACGTTTCTCATAGCTACAGAGAAAATAGACTGGTTCCTATCCAGTGTAAGTAAAGAAACGGCGAAGCCGTGTACCAAAATCGCCCCGATACCCAGGGGCAGAAAACGCTAAAGAATTGGACACATGCCCATTTTGCAAATCATTTTATTTCTTGACAACGTAGTTCAATAATTCATCTTCATGCCCGTGCATGTTACATTGCCGTCCTCGTCTACACAAGTTACGAAAAATATCGCTGATTTTCGCCATCATTTTCCCGTAGACTTTAAGCTAAATGTCAAAATAATGGTCAAAAAATATAAACCCGATTTTCTAAGTAACGCAAATGATTTCAGAAAAAAAAAATTAGGACTGAATAGCAGGTCCATTAACCTTCATACTGTGTAATTTTTACTAATATCTGTTGACCACCATGTGGAAAGAAATTTTGATTTTGCATGAATTTTATCTGAACCGGCACTTAATAAAGGCATCACCTATGAAAGTGTCCAATATAACTAAATTATCAGTTGTACTG
>CAXHUL010000318.1:0-84471 GCA_964019695.1 Loripinus fragilis | reverse complement strand
CGGTCAGATCTAAAACCAGACTGGAACCGCGATATATGATTATTATCCCCCGACGAAGTCGGAGGGATATAGTTTTGGCGTCGTCCGTGCGTCCGTCCGGATTCATATCTCAGTACCTATTGGTCAGATTTAATTCTTTCTTGGTACAAATGATTAGTACCATAGACTCTTGATATCCTATAAGTTTGGTCAAAATCGACCGCTTAACGCTTGAGTTATTGCCCTTGTTTAAGTATAGGCAATTATAAGGCAAAACCTATATAAGCTTTTTTGTGTGATGATCTTCACATTCCATCAAAGCTATTATATTTACCAACTTCTCGCTATAGACCATGATTGCCAAGTGCCTGTACTTAAGAATGGCAGTGTCAAAGTTTTACCCCACCCCCTTTGACCCCACCTAAGGTCAAATATTTAAATTTTGCAATAACTAAGGCAATTATTAATATTTTTTGCTGAAATTTTACATGCAGGCAGAGCAGCAATAAATATGAAACATATCAAATGGGATTTCAGTTTGAAGCTAGATTTCGAGCCCCTTTGGTAGACTAAGGGGGTGGGGCCGAGGCCAAAATTAAACTTTTTCAGAATATGGTCATGTTGCATATCAAATTAAAGCTCACGACGCTGGCAGCAACATGGTAGCAAATATTTTGCCCACAGACACACCCTTGATCCAAGGCGTAGGGTCAAAAGGTCAAACTATATCTTTTACTGAAAGTAGTCATGTTGCATATCAAATTAATGGGAATTGAGCACAGAGCACCATGATAGCAAGTGTGCTGTCATTACACACCAACAACCCCTGGGGTGGGGTCAAATGGTCATTTTTGTTCTTTTATAAAAGTGGTCATGTTGCATATCAAAGTAAAGTGGAAGAAGTGTAGACCTACATGCAAGGTAACACTTTGAATTTACACACAATCTTGACCTCTGAGGTTGGGTTTAAAGGTCAGATATTGAAGTTGTGCAGATGTAAGTATATTTTTTTTATTGAACTAAGCACTAAAACATACTTGACAGGCGTTTGTTATGATCTGAATGATACTGTAGGTGAACTAAGGGTTAGATAAATGGGATTTATGTTTTGTGATTTACATCTCAAATAAACCTTCGTTTGGGGATATAAATTCGTCGAATTTGCCTTGTCAGATTCTAAAAACCAAGTAAGTCTTTTATTTATCATTCTTTCAAGTGCTTTACATAGACAACTTGTTAAAGCTATAGGTCTATAATTATTTGGTTCCGCAGGATCTTTACCAGGTTTGGGAATAGGAATAATTGTTGCATATTGCCAACCATCTGGAAATAATCAGTAGTCCAAATGTAATTAAATATATTCAAAAGAGTTTCAAGAGAAGTATCTGGGAGATGTTTAAGCATTTGATAGTGGATCTCATCAGGACCCGTGGCTGAGTCATGTGATAGTTGAATAGCTTCAACTAATTCATCTAAATTAAAATCTTTGTTATAAATTTCATTATTTTGTGATTTAAAATTCAATTTAACTTACTCTTGTTCGGTTTTAATCTTTCTAAAGGATTCAGAGTAATTGAATGATGATGAATTGTGACAAAAAGTTTCTCCTAAAGTGTCAGCAATGTCTGTTTTAAAAGTTGCATTGCTGTCAGTACCCACCATGTTTAAATGTGTGTAACTGGGGGATTTGTTTTTTCCAGAGATTTTTCTTATCATATCCCAAACCTTTTTAACAGGTGTTTTATGATTGATTTTCGAAACATAAGATCTCCATGACTTACGCTTCGAAAGTTTAATTGTTCTACGGGCTTTAGCTCTTAATACTTTGATGTCATTGAAATTGTTGGTATTTGGAGATCTTTTGAATTTAGATAGAGCTTGTTTGCGCTGTTTAATTGCTTCTTTACAGTCGTCATTGTACCATGGATTACTTTTAGTTGGATTTGTCGAAGTTTGAGGAATACATTCTTTAGATATTTCGATAAGAGAAGAGGTAAAATCAGCTATAGGATCAGAAGATTCTTTGAAGTTTTCTGGCACCAATTTACCAGTGCACAGAGTATTAAATAGTTCCCAGTTGGCTCTTTTTAATTTCCACTTTGGATTGTGATCCTAAGTGGAAAAAGTGTTCTGTTCAATGATGATATGGAAGTGATCACTATTGTGTTGGTCTTCACATACAGACCAATTATAATCAAGAAACAGTGATGGATGACAGAAGAAAAGATCAATAGATGTAAAAGACTTTGTATTAGACTTATCATTCATAATACAAATGTCATTCTTTGTAATGAAATTTTCGATAAGTTATATCTGGAATCATTGTTTTGACCACCCCAGAGGATATTGTGACCATTTAAGTCACCTAATAAGATATAAGGAGAAGGAAGTTGTTGCAGTAAATTGTCCAAGTGTTGGGAGTTAAGAGAAAAGGATGGAGGCATATATACTGAACATATGGTTATTTCTCTGTCTAGAGTGACAGAAACAGCAGTTGCTTGTAGTTCTGTTTGTAAATCAATCTTTCTTTGTGGGAAAGATGATTTTACAAATATTGAGGCACCACCAGAGGGCCTCAGACAATCAGTATGAACATAGTTATATATATTAAAACCTCGTAATGAGATGTTATCATCTGGTTTAAGAAAAGTCTCTTGAAAACAAAATACGGATGGATTATATTCGGAAATCAATACAGATACTTCATTATAATTAGGTTTCAAACCTCGACAATTTCATTGAATAATTTTATGTTTAAAATCCATACTTGAAAAAAATATTAAAAGAAGTGCTAAAATAATGGTTAGATTGAAACCCTCCATTATTAAGTTACTGGTAATCTTGGCAGTGTGCCTTTAGGGAGATGGTCACTGGAAGAAGAGTCTGTGAATACCACAGACTCCTCTTCCATACACACCTCCTCATCATCTTTTTCAGCAAACACAGAATATGGATTCTTTTCAGCTTGTTTTGCTTTTTCTGTGTGTTCTTTTTCTTTCTATGCTTGTTGTTTTTGCCATTGCTGTTTTCTTTCTTTCTTCTTTTTTTTTTAAAGTTTGACTTTCTCTTCTTTTTTCTTCTTCTCCTCATCTTTCTTTATCATTTTTAAGGTCGCCCCCTTAAGGGCTGGCCCAGAATGAGAGGAGTAACTTTTTCCTGGATGAGGAGATGCGTTACGTTTTTCCTTTGTACCTGAAATCTTAAAATAAGTAAAATTATCTGCACGTTTTGCTGGGCAGTGAACGAATGTGAGGCTTATCTACGTCGGCATCTGTTGTCACATATGTTTTATTTTTAATTTCCTGGATTAATTATGCAATCGGCACTGTAAAGCAAATTATTGACGCCACATTCCGGACACAAAGACCTTATAAAAATCAAGAAATAAGTACCAGCAATGAACGCTGATGAAGTGCAACAGATGTTATCAACAATCAACAACTCTTTTTGCGTGCACGAATAGTAGAACTGAGCCTTTTACGCTATTCGTATTTACGCGAAAATTTCCGAATTTTCATTACATGTTTGTATGTGTGTGCAGCGAAGATTCAAATCAGTCTACACATTGCTATAGTCTGATCAGAACCTTACTTGTGTGTATGAATAAATGTTGGACCCTTGACTAACCAAAGAGCGCAAAATGAAGACTCTGAGCAGACTGCGGATATGCGCAGGCTGATCTGAGTCTTCAATTGGTGCACATGTCAGCTGCTTCCATTTGCTGGACACTGACGAATATATTGGCCTTGACGTGAGAAAACCTATCTGGGGGGGGGGGGGGGAGGGGTTGCGAACAACTCAGGTGCAAAGCCTTGGTTATTTGCTTATCGAAAAGTATAATATCTAGATTTGCTACAAGAGAAATTTCAATTTTCTAGCTAGTCTCTGTAGCTGAGGAGACGGGTTTGAAACTTAATTTGTTGGAAACCCCAGGTTTTGTCGCGACGAGGTCCATATTGATCCACCGATTCGCCAGATCGTGTGGAAAATGTCAGTAACACAAAGCTGAACAGCAAATAGGCGTCGAGTCGTTACATATGGGCTTGCACACAAGATAATGCTACGTATCATACATATTCGCAAACACTCCAATAAACGTCCATGCTGATGATTGCAGCGGGGACAGAAGTCTACATTTTGTCTCAGTTTTAACCTACATCCCTTCTTTGAGTATCAGAGAAGCGAAGGCTCTGACGAGCCGGCGCCTATGCACAGGCTTGCTGGAAACCTTTTTGTACAATGTCGCAAGGTGTGGAAACAGGTTTACAAAGCTGCTCGTAATGGAAAATTCTGATTCTGACTTTTGCTTTTCAGTTTTATAGGTTGTAACACAAACTCCTCTTTCATTTGGTGACAGAGACTTCATGTTAAGCATATATGTTGCTTAATACGGTGTTGGGTTACAACGGACGTTATGTATCATTACTTTGACCTTGGGATGAAAGTTCAATGTGAAATATTTACGGCTCGTAACACCTCTTTTTTATTTTTTGACAGAAGTGCTTCCTATTTTGTACGTTGATTGCCAATATGACCAATGAGTCAAAGGTCAAGGTTATGTTTTCAGATGCAAGATCCTCTTACTTTTTTTGACGGAGAAAATTCATATTTGACACAATGTTTGCCTGAGAACGTAGGTTTTGGATTGCTTGTATGCCCTTGGAGACCAAGTTCAAGGCCAAAAATGTCATACAACTGTACCTTTCGGTATATAATGTAAGTGTAGATATTTGCGACGGGCCCCTTTTAGTTTATTCATTAATATATAGCTTATCGGCAACACTGCATCGCATTGGTATGCAATGTGCTCTCGTAAAGCTAACGGAGATAGGAACCAGCTGGGGCCGTGGCGTTACAGTGGCCCAAAATATGATTAATACCAATTTCTTCATTACCAATTTGAATATGTGTTTTGGGTACTCAAAAGAACCGTCTCATCGAGACGGTTCTTTTGAGTAACCCAAGCACACAACATTTGTTTCGGTTGAGAATAAGAAAATTTATTTTCAATTACGAACTCTTGTCTGGAGGTTTTATTAAAGGTTGAAAAATGAAAAAAATAAGGTCCCTCTTCTACTGACGTGATGAAATGAAAGGAAAAGTTAGTAAAAGAAAAAGTTTACGCTTTCGTAGCCCATACAGCTGAGCCAGAATTGAGACATCTTGACTAATGAAATTGAAGAGATCTTCTCAAAGTAAGATTTTTGCCGTTTTACTTTTAGACATGCACTTTCCTATTTAGTTGTTTGATGAAAGGACACCTGAGTAAATTTATACCTTATATATACAATCGAATCTCGTAAATTCGAAGTTTCTCTGGACAAAAGAGTTTAGCTTGAATTATCACTAGTTTGAATTATAATGAGGTAGACATAAATGCATATAACCCACAAAAATGTGTATTGTCATTCGGTGATACGTTTCTTCTACGCACCCAAAACAATTTTTATGGACATCTGTAAAATTAGTTCATAAATACAATGTAAGCCCTATTCTCCGAATCTATTGTGTCCGAAATTTAATTCGAATTAGCGCGTAGTTCGAACGATTGGAGTTTGAATTTTCGATGTTTTACTGTAAGATAGTTATAGTAATGTATACTGACGTCAACTAAAACGCCTCACTCATTATCACTGATTTCTTAGCGATGCTATATAAAAATAAACAGCCACGTACTGCTTCTCTATGTGGAGGTAGGGCGATGTTGGAAAATGACTTTAATTTGATATGCAGGTGCCGCGTTATTTTGATGACGTCATACAGGCTCAACGTACAAAATGTACACATGATGGCATTGTGCATCGATCGCTCATGATTTCAATTTGAATTTGCACCCAGTTTGTGCCGCTAATGTTTTGCTAATCAATGAACAAATTTTGGATCATTTTTTCAAACAGTTGCGCTTGCGAGTAATAACTATATGAAATTATGACGTCATATTAAAGGCAAAATGTAAGGTCCGTTTACGAAACTTACCAACATTCTCGTTCTGCTTTAAGTAATGGGGAAAATATTAAGAGGGTACATTAGGTAATTTACACAGAATATGCCTACATGAAATTACGTTATTTAAGATGAGCTGTAACGCCAAATGGCCAGTCGTTGGTCTACGTTAGCGTCATCTGAAACGGCCGTCTGGAACACGTGCCAGATTGCGTTTCCTCAGCAATCGGCGCTGGTTAAAGACTAAAGGCTTTTGCAAAGGATTCGTAACCATCTTTTCATCCACTTTGCAGAGTCATGACATTGAAGTTTTACTGAAATGCATGGCGAAAAGGAGGGTGGGGTAAGTTGTTTCGTTCAGTAGACGCATACAAACATTGTCTGAGCATTATAGGCGCATGTTTGATCCTGTCAACGGATTGTGTCTGGAAACAAAGCAAATGTGGCTAAAATCTTGTGTGACCCCTGTCTCAAACCGAAGTCGTTTTCTCAGCATCAAATATTCTTTCAGCAAATTTGTTTTTATGAGATACGCTTGACTGATAAGATGTAATAATGCACAAAAATTCACAACTTTAGTCTGATCAGTCTAAGAGATATTAACGTTTATTTTTAGATGAGACGTTTTTTCTTGACGTCAGTATATATATATAATACTGTAGTACTTTAAAGCAGCCAAGTATGCATTTAGTCGTTTATCATCCTTTATTCCACCGCATATTTTGTCATAAAAGTGACGTCTGTTTTTTACGTCTGCTGCATACATTCAAGTTTACGCATACATTCAAGTTTACTTTGGACTACATTTTGTCATGGAAGTAAACTGAGCGCTGATGAGACTGCTCCTAATAAAAGTCGTGACTGGGGGGGGGGGGGGGGGGGCTATAGGTGTTCCCTATTGGTAGGCAGTTTTTTGAAAATCTACCCCTTCTTTTTACATACAAAAACAAGAAGTAACTGGTTAAAAATACCCAAACAATCCACAACAACACACTAAACAAACACAAGCACACAAAATCCGCTGATAATTGCAGACCATTTTATAAAATATATTTGATTAAAAAAAAAAAACGATTTTGGAAAAAACCCGATTACATAACTATGTTTTAGCAAATGAACCATAAAGCGATACAAATTACTGAAAACATATATCCATATATCGCTTGGTATTGATTAATGAACAAGAAACAGAAAGCAGTAATTTAAGTAGTGTAAGATTAATAGAGGATCTTACATGAGTGCTCATGTTTTATTTAATTTATCAAACGAGTTGGGAAAAAGAGATAAAATGCGAGGCTTGCCGAGCATTTTATTTCTTTTTCGCAACGAGTTAAATAAATTCAACAATACAAGAGCACGAATGTTAGATTCTATTTATCATATGACAAATACTTTGAAATCTCATTTCTGGCGTTAAAACGATATGATTTTGTCATTATGTATGCAACGTTGTTATGGGCGTCATAACGTTTCCCGTAAATCTGTAAACCACTGGTGGTTTATCGATTTTATTGCATGGCGTTATTTCACTCCCAGACGCGACGTCATATGATAATTCATATTCATGTATATCTATTAATGTCATTTATATAGCGAACACAATTTAGTCTTTAAAATGAAAGTAAGCTTTGTGTACTTATTAGGGATGATCCAAAAGTTCTGATCGTTGCCTTGTAGCTTTGTCCAGAAACATTTTGAGAGGCATACTATGCCCCATTCATAAGAACGAGTTTTTACCTTTATAATGATGCTCATATTTTCTCGCTGTACTGTTTTGATTGATAATTACAGCACAATATATATGGTCCACTCCATACCTCTGACCTTTTTTCATATTGTAGAATAATGGTACATGTAATATTTGAATCTGAATTTTTCAAGCCCAGCATCTTTTAAACTACAATTAAAGTAAAACTGCACTGTCTTCTTACTTTTTATTTCTTATAATGTCCATTCAAATGTTAGAATGGTGGTAAGTTGTGTCGATTCAATATTTAAAACTCAATGCAGAATTCTTATGACGTCATTGAAATTTACAACTACGTCATTATGAATACGTTGCAGGATATATTCTTTTTTCGTCTATCAATTGGAACTAAAAACATGCACAACCAAATTTCGGCAAAATATTTAAGATCAATACTATTTTTATTACAAAATCTCAATTTTCATTGGAATATTGTCAAAAGTTATACTCTTTACCGAAAAAATGACTGATTTTAAATAAGAATTTTCAAATTTATTATTGGTTTCAGGTGGATGCTTTTGTTCAATTCAATCCCATATTGCATTATTTTACGATACAGTGCACCTTTGGACAGTTAATTTTGTTTTATTTTTAGATATACACATACAAAATTGTGTACTTCCGAATATTGACCTAATTTGTGGACTCGTTTCAATTTTCTTATGTGGGTTACTATCAGTCGAACTGTCGGTCTCCGACGATACCGATAATTCATAATTGCTTCAGACAAAAGTCATTTCATCTTCTTTATTCTTAAACATTTTTTTCCTTTAACACAGCTGTTGTTACGGCAGTAAGGGCTGGTCAAAACTTCAAGTGGTCTAAATTTTGATTATAGCTGACAGTTGCAGAGCCATACATTCAAGGGCTTAGAAACCAAAAAAGTTCGCCAAATCTTCAGAATATATTGGCTAACGGATGCTCATTTAGCAGCCATAAAAACGAAATGCTGAGCCTGCAATTGTCAAAAATGTGGCACCCTAACATGCACAGTCTGCTTGATAGGTCAGTGCATTGAGGGCATGACTGTCTTAGGATAGATTTCCGGTCGCTCCTTCAAGTTACATAAAACATGTCGGAACAGTCCATAGACAGAGAATATATTATAATGTATACAATTTTCAGGCATGTTGCATCGCAGGTTACAGAGATATCACACCAGGATCAGAACTTCAAGATCATCCCTCGTATATACAGAATAAACGTATCACATAATGTATCGAGTGCACGGGTGGTAAACCTAGGAACTACCACGAAATTGTGTTAACGTAATTTTGTTCCCAAGCCACATCCGGGACACGTCGTGGTAGTATCCAGGCCGAAAATTGGATAAAGAAAGGTTGGTATCACTTTCATTTTTGTTTTATTTTACAACTAAGAACGAACAATGGTGAAATCCGACAATGTGGTTCCGTGTAAATATGTTTCACCGTCCCCTCTAGCCCAAAATTTTGTTTGAAAAGTTATTTTCTTTCTTTAGATTCGTGTTCTCCCACTGAGCATCGGACCAGCTTTTCCCAAAGTTCGACGGATTTTAGCCCACATCTGTCAAATTAAATGGAATTTGATATCATTTGAAGATGGAAATGAATAAAAGACCCTGAATAAACATTCCTAAACAGAAACAAAATCTGAGCATTTACTCGTTAAGGATTCATGCCCCGTTCGTCCTGTGTGGTAGTTTCCAGCTCATCGTGGTAGTTTAAATGCGATCGTGGTAGTTTCCAAGACTTTGCAGGATACGTTTCTAAAATGTTACAAAACATTATAGTGGTTGTTTGTTTCGCATGATAACCCTAGAACTCGTCAATTAATTACCACGGTTAACAAATAAATCACATTTCAACACCATGAAGAAGCTAAGCTGAGGCCTCAAGAGATTCAATGTGATGCTTGACAGGTGGAGATCATGCCCTGGACTGCCAAACAACATCTGTCTGGAAATCTAAAGCAAAAGAAGGTCATCAGTTGAGCCGTGGTGGACCAAGCAACAGACAAAAAATGATATAAAAATCGCGTCACTCGCTACGTTGTTCCATGTTCAGTCAACTTTAAGAAAAATGGCAGGCTAAGACTACTGGCCCAAAGTATCTTTAGTACATGCGCTTCAGAAAAAAGGGAAGTATCCTCGGTTTGGGACACTTTTTAAATACATATGAGTGCGACGATGAACAGGCATGTTATTTGATAATTAAAAAGCATGTTTATTCAAAAACAAAATATGTGAATATCCCTTCTTTTCATTCTTCTCATCATTTCAATAGCCCACTGAAATTAAAATTCAGGCAGTCGACATTTGTTATCTGACAAAATGTTGTTTGAAAAGGTCTTTGTGTGCATACGAGGGGTATTCAAGGTTCGGCCCGCACACCCCGTCTTTATAAAATTGAAGTAGCCCCTGACATGTGAACATCTGCTGATGCGAACTACTACTAAATTCCTGCAAAGTCTTGGAAACTACCACGATAGCATTTTAACTACCACGATGAGCTGGAAACTACCACATAGAACGAACGGAGCATGAATCGTTTACGAGTTAATGCTCAGATTTTTTGTCTGTGTAGGAATGTTTATTTAGGGTCTTTTTGTCATTTCCATCGTCAAATGATATCAAATTCCATTTAATTTGACAGATGTGGGCTAAAATCCTTCGAACTTTGGGGAAGGTTGGTCCGATGCTCAGTGGGGAAACACGAATCTAAAGAAAGAAAATAACTTTTCAAACAAAATTTTGGGCTAGAAGGGATGCTGAGACACATTTACACGGAACCACATTGTCGGATTTCACCATTGTTCATTCTTAGTTGTAAAAGAAAACAAAAATGAAAGTGACACCAACCTTTCTTTATCCAATTTTCGGCCTGGAAACTACCACGACGTGTCCCGGATGTGGCTTGGGAACAAAATTATGTTAACACAATTTAGTGGTAGTTCCTAGGTTTACCACCCGTGTGTACGCCGTTCAAGCGATAAAATTATCCAATATTCGAAAAACTCGGTGGATTCCGAAATACATGTAACTGCTGCCATATTTACCACAAAACCACCCTTAAGTTTACAAATGATCAATATTGTTATTGTATTTGTATATATCATCTGCGTCTCAAATATATTGCGCGTAGAGCTTTGCCTGTAAAACTACTTAGTACATATGTATACTGGAGCCTAATGACGCAAAAATGGCTTTAAATGAAAAAATGGTATACTGGGTAAGGTGTGGTACTTGATTGTATCGATTCCTGATCTTTGCACTCTTACTTACTTTAAGCTAGCTTTGTGTGTTTCTATCAGAAAAAAGAAGGGGCTGATCCACAAACAGGCCCCGAGGTTATGAAGAAACTTCCATGCTCAACTCTTAGCACGAAATTTCAACTGCTCATAAAAACTAAAATACCAATATATGAAGAAGTTTCTTGCTTTAGGTATCTCGGATGTTGTATTTATCATGCTAATAAATGTTAAAATGCCAACAGTTGTTGGCATTTTAACATTTATTAGCAGGATAAATTTCGTGCTAAGCTGATTTGAGCTTAAAAAAAAAGCTTTATTACCTCGGTGCCTGATAACGACTCACTCAATAGTGTTTTCTAATGTCTAAAATGACAACATATCGCACCAAGATTAACTATTCTAAGATATTTAGGGGGAAATTGATTTAAAAAAACAGCAGCTTCTTTTTCATGACAGAATGCTAATATGAGCTTCGCTCCGAAGCACTCTGTTGTTTTTATTATATATAACAATATTATGCGCGCAGACTGGTCAACACCATTGTTATTCAATTTGGAGAGCATACAATATGTACAAGTAGTAGATATACAAGCTACTTGCAAATCGGCTAGTCTCTAGCTAGTCTCCGTAGCTGAGGAGGCGCTTTGAGTGTAACTTATCGCAAACTCACAACTACGGGTTTTCTCAATACCAGGCTCGAACGATTACTACAATAACAGAACTTGTAATTGCTTGGGTCGTAGAGAAAATTATAGTGCCAACATTCAGCTATTAACAGCTATTTATGTTTAGGTAGTTTTCATCGCAAGGTCAAACGGTTCAAATGTATATTTTATATAGACAGAGAGATAAGCTTCCAAAATATTGCTAGATAATCCTTTCCCTTCTTTTTTGGTAAAGTATTGAAATTGTGACTCTTAAGCATGGTTAGAGCCGACAAAAAGTCAATGGACAGAAACACAATGCAATAAAACTTAAAAGAAATAGTAATGATATAGTTTTCCTGTTTTCACCTTGTCAATATATTCAATCTTTTCCTGGCGAGACAATACAATGTACCTATAATAGACGTGATATATTTGTACGGATTCATTTCATTGTTTCATAATAGCTGCATCATACTTAGAGCATGTTTAAACCCTTTGTATACAGAAGACTCCTAAATGCGCTCTTTGGCAAACAGTAGAGACGCAGTTTTGTCTCATTTTATCAAGATCTGCACTATTTGCTAAGACAAAACTAATCTTCAGAGAAAGAACTCGAATATTATTTGGAAATCAACTGACGTGTATAATCGCTACTACAATTTTGGCCGCAACGCGAGAAACTCTGTCTTCGGGGGTTTGCGAACAACACAGGCGCAGACCAGCCTGCGCATCCGCGCAGTCTGATCAGCGCCTTTGTTATTCGCTTTTTGGAAAGTATCATATGTAAACTTGGTACAGGTGAAATTTCGATTTTCTAGCTAGTCTCTGTAGCTGAGGAGACTGGTTTGAAACTCGCTTTGTCGGAAACCCCGACGACAGGTTTTCTCGCGGCGAGGCCCATTTATCACCATGATCACCAATGATGCTCGCCATGCCTTTAGTCTCAGCGCAGTCAGAGCAGTATTACTTGACTTTTCGTTTACTGTAAAGGCGGCAACTTTAATATTCATATCTGGGTGTGGTTCGGCTACTCTATCTGCTCAGGAAGGGAAATCAGGTTTTATTTATAATTTGGTAAAGAGTTAATAAGCTTTTTGAGCCGCGCAAACGTGCGCGCATTTCACGAAAATCCTAAACGGTATGCACACTGAACTCACATTTATTAACCCTTAAAGCGCATAATCACAGAATGTATGTTTTTGTCGTCCACTAAAATATGTGACGCCTCAAAGACAAACAGTGCGGACCCGTATCATTCTGCTCCTGTAGGAGCTGTCTGATCTGGGTCCACAATGTTTGCCTCTATGCAGTATGATCTGGGTCCACAATGCTTGCCTCTATGCTTATGTTAAATAGATATTTTCAGATGCAGTTATTTTGCTGGCGTTTTAAGGACTAAATAATTTGTTTTGCGTCTATACTGAGATAATGGTGCAAGATGATACAGTTACTTTTGAATAAAACCACGCCTCATTTTCAGCTTTTACCTATGCCTAAGGTTGACCAGTCCTAATTACGCATTCATGAGGCGCCGCCTTTACAGTAAGCGAAAAGTCAAATAATACAAACTGATTTTAATTTTAAAAAATGTTGTTTCTAAGATTTACGTTTACCGCAGGGCGAGCACCATAGGTGATCACGGTGATAAATTGTAGTTGCGATGATACACGTCACACGAAATTTGTATCAGTTTTCTTTCTTGCTGTCACTTGTGAGATGGCAAAACACTGATCCCATCAGTTGCACATGGGCACATTTCATAATATAAGGGGGTTGCCTTCAATTCTTGGTTCTAAATACATTTTGTTGCATTTTACGAGGGACGTTCTTTTAATTCTGACACCAATGCGCCTCCTTACTACATGGCTGTAAGACATTCATGGAAAATGCAGTAAGTGAACGAATGAGTTGTTTTGGTGAGTGATTTTGAATAATGGAACGAAATTTTGTTTGAATCTGTTCACTCTTTCCAAAGTTATTGAAAGTTCAAATAGCCGCAGTCGTAATATTAAAGGTCATGTTAATCGGAACATTTCAGGTTCACAGGAATATAATGAATTGTGTCAGATACATGTACATAGAAAATCGGCATTGTCCAAAATGTTAGTTTATTGAGGTGGCACAAGATATTTTAAGACGATTTCACTGACTTCAAAGTTGGTTCCCATCCTTGTCAGCCAAAACTGTTGCTACCAATGCTCATATTGCTGCTGTGGCAGGTCTGAATAAACGAGACGCCATACTTACAGTGAAAAATATTTGTAGTACTTATGCCACTATAGCATCAAGTTTCAAAAAAAGGGTCCCTTATGACCATACAAAATCGTGTAAAAAGGTCCTTTTTTACCACACAAATGGATGCTGTAGAATTATAGCATCAACTTCATGGGCACTCTTGTAATGACGTCATTTTATATTTTTAGTAACTGACACGTTCAGACCTGTTTATCTATATTTAGACATTATGAACTCTTACACTCTGAGCCCTTTTCTTCTGACGCGTGTTCAGACAGGTGTGCAGTTATGGGTTTTATTTTCTTGTCCTCTTGCATGCTGCTTACTTTTGGGGTTTTTCTCATCCTGTTTCTGTCTTTTCCTGAGACAAATCTTGGCAGTGCGAAAAAGGCCTCTGTCAAAGGAGAAGGTGGACTCCACACAGCCTGTGCATATGAAGCTTTAACGCTTTGGGCTACTGTTTCTTTGATCGCGACATAATATCTATGGCCATTCACCTCTCTTTCTCTTCGAGAAAGGTTATTGTCAGAATAAAATGCAACTGTCCAATTTATCATATTAAAGTGAAAACTTATTGACATGATAAAAGTTCGCCTGAACTGACGGCCCCTAACAGAGAACCATGCAGCCAGACAGACAGACAAACAAACACACAGATAGACACACACTCAAGATAGGGTACGGTTGTAGCTGAAACTCTGATAACTCGAATCCCCTAACTCGAATCAAGATAGCTCTTAGTTCATTAACCCTTTGCTTCTGCTTTTTTTTGTCGTCTGCTGATTTTAAATGACAATTTGGATCCAGATCAGGTCAACGTTTGGTCTTTGGCATATTGGACACACTGTCTTGTATTTGTAAGGCAGATAGCTCTAAGTTCATTAACTCTTTGCTTCTGCTTTTTTGTCGTCTGCTGATTGTCTTTTTAAATGACAATTTGGATCCAGATCAGGTCATTACTCGAATCCCACAACTCGAATCAAGATAGCTCTAAGTTCATTAACTCTTTGCTTCTGCTTTTTTGTCGTCTGCTGATAATCTTTTTAAATGACAATTTGGATCCAGATCAGGTCATTACTCGAATCCCACAATTCGAATCAAGATAGCTCTTAGTTCATTAACTCTTTGCTTCTGCTTTATTGTCGTCTGCTGATTGTCTTTTTAAATGACAATTTGGATCCAGATCAGGTCAACGTTTGGTCTTTGGCATATTGGAAACACTCTTATGTATTTGTAAGGCAGATAGCTCTAAGTTCATTAGCTCTTTGCTTCTGTTTTTTTGTCGTCTGCTGATTGTCTTTTTAAATGACAATTTGGATCCAGATCAGGTCATTACTCATATTAAAGTGAAAACACTCAAATCTGGACCCTAGCCTGCGCATGTACGTATTAGCAGCAACTTTTGTCATCTGTTGATAACCTATGCAAACAGTTTGGACCCAGATCATGACCGACGGCAAGTCAGGATCGCATATGCCTTATTTGGTTACTTACTCATGCAAAGGGTACTTAATGCTCATGGGCAAGAAAATCAATTTTTTAATGACCGCCATAAAAGATCCAGATCAGGTCAACACTTGATCTTTGGCAATAAAGTTTAATAAATATCACTGATTTACGGACATATCACACGGCAAATGACACAATCAGACGAAAATCTATAGGTATTGTACTTTCAAAGATAGATGAGAATCGTTGTAAACAAACAGTGGTGATCTGCTCTAACTGAAACTCTTAGCGTCGCCTGCTGATAATCTTTGCAAACAGTTGGGATCCAGATCAGGCTGAACAGAATGTCAAGCCTGACCTAGACCCTAACTGTTGTTAATTTTATACAATAAAAGCGTTGCTTGAACTCTTAGCGTCGCCTGCTGATAATCTTTGCAAACATTATGGATCCAGATCAGGCTGAACAGAATGTCAAGCCTGACCTAGACCCTAACTGTTGTTAATTTTATACAATAAAAGCGTTGCTTGAACTCTTAGTGTAGCCTGCTGATAATTTTTGCAAATAGTTTGGATCCAGACCACCAAAACCACCGCCACCACACACACACACCACCACCATCACCACCACCACATGGTGGTTAATTGAATCCTGACTGTATACTGGCTGTATCCTTACTATATCCTGACTGTATCCTGGCTGTATCCTCACTGTATCCTTACTGTATCCTGGCTGTATCCTCACTGTATCCTGGCTGTATCCTCACTGTATCCTGGCTGTATCCTCACTGTATCCTGACTGTATCCTGGCTGTATCCTCACTGTATCCTTACTGTATCCTGGCTGTATCCTGGCTGTATCCTCACTGTATCCTGGCTGTATCCTCACTGTATCCTCACTGTATTCCTATAATTATACCCTTTATCTAGTTCTAGATGTAGACCCAATAGCCTGATGCTGCTCTTGGATAGATAGGTAAGAATAGGTCGTTGTAACTAAATAAGCCACAAAACAGATCATAACAAGTACAAGAAAGTGTGTCCTATATGCCAAAGACCAAATATTATAAATATGAACAGTCATCTTGACATGGTACATTGGCTCTCTGCAACAGAACTCTCTCCATATCTAAAGCACGCAGTTCTATGTCCATCTGAGACAATTACAAGACCTACCGTAGCAAATAACAAGAAACACGGAATATACCCTAAGCAGTCTAGAAACCCTAAGCAGTCTAGAAACAGCCTAACACAGTCTAAGCCACATGGAAGGAATACCAATACGTCGATATCATCCAAAGCCTATGCAGACTTTCGATTTAGTCACAAGTTCTGTCTCATGGTAGTTGGTCCCAGTATGTGTGGGAAAAGCTATTTTGTCAGACAAAGGCTGGAAGGGGACCATATAGAGTATGACGATCCACGGAAGCAAAGACGTATACATTGGTTTTATGGACAATACCAAGACATGTTTAAAGATATGAGAAGAAATATGGGGAAAGACATTTACTTTAAGCAAGGTCTACCCAAATTCGAGCTCGATCTTAGTGATATTGATACATGTTACAACAACATAGTAGTTCTGGACGATCTCATGGATATAGCCGTGGACAGCCCCGTTATTTCTAAACTATTCACTCAAGGGAGGCATAGAAACGCAAGTGTCATACTGTTGATTACAAAATGCTTTTCCTAAAGGAAAGTACAATACCAGCTTAAGTCGTAATGCTCAGTATATGGCGCTTTTCAGATGTCCAACTGACAGAAGGCAAATAGGAATCATGGCAGATAGAATTTTTGACAAGAACAAACCAGCCTTTATGGAAATTTACAACAATATTACAACTAAACCCTGTTCCTATGTTATAGTGGACAATAAAGCCTACCACCATCTAGGAGGCAAGTCATTGCAGAAGTATTTGGAGACTGCGTGTCTTATAATATAATGGGAACAGAAAGTACAATGTCTGTCACAAAGCAGGCAACAAAAGCTATCGATTTAAAAGAAGACAGCGTGAGATATTACAAAACAGACCATTCCAAAATATTGAAAAGAAATGATCAAAAAGGTCCCATCGTCGTTCACCTGGACAAACGTGAGTGGGCTACTATTCAAGATGAGTTTGGAGAAGCAGAGTGTGGTGGTAATCTTCCAGTTGGCTGGATATTGTGGCGTGTATATTCTGTAAACACCCCAGGCTACTACAAACCATGCATATTAAGAGACTAAATGTTATCGAGTGCATGACGAATGGCTATTTGCGTTTTTTCCACAATATTGTACTCTATTGTAAAATGTTCGTTTGTATGTTTGTTTGTTGTTGCGTTGGATTCTTGTAAAATAAATATAGAAAAGTATACTAATGTTGTGTTATTTTTTACGCTTTCCAGCTAAATATTGACCGAACTACAGCCGTACCCTCACTTGTGCGCATGTATGTTTGTCTTTCTGGCTGTGTGTCTGTAATGTTTTGTTGTGGTGGTGGAGGTTTGTGTCTGTCTGTTGGTCTGTCAGTCTGTCTGAAGCGTTCTCTGCATAAGATGTGTGTGTGTGTGTCTGTCTGTCTGGCTGTGTGTCTGTAATGTTTTGTTGTGGTGGTGGAGGTTTGTGTCTGTGTGTCTGTACGGTTCACTGCAAAGGTGTGTGTGTGTCTGTCTGTCGGTCTGTCTACAGCGTTCTCTGCATAAGATGTGTGTGTCTGTCTGTCTGTAGGGTTCTCTGCAGAGATGTGTGCGTGTTTGTGTGTGCTTTAATGCGTGTTTTATGAACGTTAAATAACAGCTAACCTTAGCTAAAATTGGGATATGGTCTACCTCGGTTATTATAGAAAAATAAACCGGCCTAAAATTGTCTTAAAACTCGTCGACAAAAAATCGATAAAGCCTGTTAGATATCTATACACATTTCCATTAGCAAAAATCAAGCTGATTTGTATTCGTGTACCCCCTGATTTCGCCCCTTTTGAACGTTAAATAACAGCTTACCTAAGCTAAAAATGGGATATGGTCTACCTCGGTTATTATAGAAAAAATAAACCTGCCTAAAATTGTCTTAAAACTCGTCAACAAAAAATCGATAGGGCCTGTTAGATATCTATACACATTTCCATTAGCAAAAATCAGGCTAATTTCGTATTCGTGTACCCCCTGATTTCGCCCTTTTGAAGAGAGAGAAAGGTCAATGACAGTAGACATTAATTCACGATCAATCTCTATGGGACAGGGGCATTGTGAAATTTAAGTAACATGGATACAGGCCCAAAGCGTTAAAGCTTCATATGCATAGGCTGTGAGGAGTCTACCTCCGTCTTTGACAGAGCCTTCTCTGCCTCTGCACTGCCAAGATTTGTCTCAGGAAAAGACAGAAACAGGATGAGAAAAAAACCCAAAGTAAGCAGCATGCAAAAGGACAAGAAAATAAAATCCATGACCGCACACCTGTCTAAACACGCGTCAGAAGAAAAGGACTCAGAGTGTAAGAGGTCATAATGTCTAAATATAGATAAACAGGTCTGAACGTGTCAGTTACTAAAAATAGAAAATGACGTCATTACAAGACCTTGATGCTATAATTCTACAGCATCCATTTGTGTGGTAAAATAGGACCTTTTTACACGATTTTGTATGGACTAATAGAGAAATGGTAAACTTTCAAAAATGGGACTTTTTTTCGATTTTTCTTTATACTTTTACTATAAATTGTGTCACTACAAGAGCACGAAAAATGCCTATTGAGTATATGTTTTGCTTTATTTGTAGCGAACAATGCATAAAAATCATTTCGTCGCACAAAACTTGTGGCTTGTTTAGTTCTGTATTCAAGAAAATTATTCCTAATAACACTACCCCTACTTTTCTAGAAGTGGGTGGGGTAACTTAACCCCTCCCATTTTGTCGATGGCATAAGAACTTCTCATGGTATTGCATTTACCATCACAAAATTGATTGATTTCTGCTCTCAAGGTATTTTTACTTTTTTGTTTGCCACTGTTTTTAAATAAAATGAACCAGAACGTCAGCTCATAGCTTAACTTACTCTGCCCTGTGGCAAGATTATAATGGTTATCTTCCCTTTCTTCTGGTTTACAAAATTTATTTTGGTTTCAATACAAAGAGCACAAAGTGTGCTTGACAAAAATACCAACGCAAGGCATTTTTAAAATACTGCCGGTTATATATTTTCAAAATATGTGCATTGTGACATGCGATTTTTAGTCGAAAAAAATAGCACATTGCTTTGCTTTCTAGACAGTTTTGGCTTTGCTGTTCCGGTATTTAGAATTAGAAACATCCAACTCGGTCATCAATTGTATAATAACTGTACCAGCTTGTGGCCTACCAAATGGTACAAAAGTTTCTAATTTCATGAACTATTGTTAAAGATCTGCACACTTTTCAAAAGGTAATATGTTATATTTTCCACTTAAATTTTGCATTTTCCAGTATACAAACAATACATGTATTCACAATGATATTTTGCGTGTCTGCATTATAATATACTCATTAAATTTGTGCTAAAATATAGAGGAAAGATAGCTCTTTAAAATGATACCACACATGATAGGGTTTGTAAATCGGTTACTGAGATATAAGATCATGCTAAGAACTTTCCAAATGCCCCTCGTAATACCATCACCTTGCTTTCAAAACATTATCACTAATTTAGCCGTGACATCTGATTTCCAACAATGTGGCATTTTGAAAAGTGTAGACTCAGACGAGCCTGTGCAGCCTCCTTTAAAGCTTCGAAAGGCAAAATGATGTTCGGCCAGTAGCCTTAGAGTCATAGAATATTCAAGCAACTTGCAAAGGCTCTGATCAGACTGCGCATATGCGCAGGCTGGTCTGAGTGTTTGCTGGTGGCACATACCACATTGTTGGAAATCTAATGTTGCGACTCATATAATTATAATTAAGATGCTGATAAACTGGTTGTATAACTAATTCTATAAATGTGTGACAAATAAGTTTCACATATATAAGAACATTGGCCAGTTTGTTGCAAGTGTTATTCTATGTCACATCGAAAAATGGAATCGATCACATTCGCTAAAATATGTAACATTTGTGCTTAACACCTGCTACCTTTATAATCACATCCGTATGCACGTAGTACATTGTACATGTATGTGCTACGTATGTGTTTGTTACAAATGTTGCCTAACACAGCTGTCTGAAATTGGGTCAAAAGTAAGTGACCAGGAAATGTCACCTTCACGCACTGAAGAACAACGCATGGCACCGTGAGGAAGAGACACTCGATACTTACAGTCACATGACATAATATGAGAATGAAAGCAAAACAACTAGCTCTCTGTTCTCCAGCGAGATGATTGCAAAAATAAACTGCACAACAATACAAGGACCAAACATAAACTGCCAATTAAACGGGAGCAACAATAAAACAATTAATCAGCAACAACAGAACCACCGCCTAAGAACGGACAGGAGCAGGAGCCACTGGGGGGGCATAAATTAATTTCAGAACCCAGTTCAAATAATGAATTTCACACGCTGTTTTGAACCTGAGTAATAACTTAAAAATCATAAAATTGCATCGCTTCGCTTGTATGACATTAAAATGAAAGCGTTACGGCACAGATTGGCATCTTTTTCACTCGTTGTGTTCGAAGAAATGTTAAATTTGCTAAACACGTTAGACGTTCGAAAATTTCAACGCTGGTGCAACTTTGTATGGATAGATCCACTGTTAGAAACAGCCACTTTACGTTTTACTGACGCCTACATAGATACTTTGTCGCTTCCTCAATGGGATTTTTTGTTTGAGTTAGTCCATTTATGCTATGGTAGTGATACAATTTACGATGCGAAATTGGCTTGATTCAGGTAGACTGCACAAATAACGATTACTACTAAAATATTTGTTTTATTGCATTAACACACACCAGGTCAATTGGACAATGTTTGAATAACCCCCGGTATGGCGACCTCGTTTTCAACGGTTTCAAATTTAAAGTTAATGCATGAACAAGAAATATTTTTAAAAAAGATAAGTGGCCGAGATTAAATGGATGAGTGTTTGGTGCAAAACATGATGAATACTTTTTCAGAAGCTCGATATTATCTAAACGTAATCATTATGGTCATGTTCGACCACCATAGCAACATAATCGCTGTAGCAGTGGGATTAGAAACTTTATTGCCCAGTAAAAACGCAATGCATACAACGCAATCGCGGTACATTGGAACCATATAGACGCCGATATGATCATGAATATTGGCAACCAAAATTGAACTGTTCAAATGTTATGACAAATATGGTAATCAAAGAGGTACGAACATTTAAGTTAAATTTTGTAATAATTTTATTGATAATTATGTTATACAATGAGTGAAAATGACCATTTCGACCACTGCGCTAATATCTAAAGGCACACTGTACAATGTACATGTAAGCAATGAGGCTGTTTAAAGCGTGTTTATATGTATGACGGACATTATGGAATGCCTGATCTGCCCAGATAGGCTATACCATTGCGCAGGTTTACATGTGTCTTGGTTGTATGCAAATGCTCCAAAGAAGTGTGTCTTACACTGCGAACTACTAGTATTTTAATATTTATTTTTCTTTGATGAATACATGTACCATGTGTACCAATGACATTGTTTATTACATAAGTGTTAGAAAGACTGTTGGCAGCAACATATCAAATGTCAGTAGAGAATAACTTGTCACTATAAACCATTTCTGGAACAGAACTTCAGATAAGATTACGTTATAAAAATAGTTTTTATATCTCAAACAAAATATATGTTGTGGATACTCAAAAGAACCGTCTCCATGAGACGGTTCTTTTGAGCACCGAAAACACATGTTTAAAATGATAGATGAAAACACATTCAAAACTTTATTCACAACTATTTTATGCTCAAAAATGCGTTTATCTGGACCAATGCTAGAAACAAAAATGAACCAATGCATGGTTAAGACAACAAGTTGGCCTGTTCATATAATACATAAATAGGATCAGCCTGTCCAGTCCAATCTGATAGGAGTCTACATTGTCTGCATGAAAACCCCAAAACGACCTTAGCTACCATAGAGTGCACAGCAAAGACTATTCTTTGACTTGGTTGACATGGTTGACGCTCAATCTGATCGATGCCCTTGCTGTGCGCACAGGTTATAGTGTTGTTGTTTTTAGTGTCGTGGACTAGCTCAATAGTATGCCAATGAATCACACAAATACGATATTTAGGACCTATTGGACGAATAGGCCACATTAACGGAATATAAATAAGGGTAATACAGCAAAACTGAATTAGGAGCCTAGACTAAACGGAAATATGATCAAAATCAGCTATGTGTATGTTACCTCAGCGAAAATGTTTGCAAAACTGTAAGAAGGACAATGCGTTAACAACACTTACTCCCTGACCCCCCCCCCTCCCACGCACTAAAAGGGAGTAAACCAACCAACTGTTATGTGCAATAGATTGCAATTGACCATTAAATGAACAGGGTCTATGCAGGTCACAATGCGTGGCGAGAATATTACTCCATTAAGAAGATAAATTCAAAAAAGTTTTATACCATATTAATTGCTATTGTTGTTTTTGTTGGAGCTGTTAGCATTAAGTTAAGCCATTTTGACAGTATCTTAAATATATCACCCCAGCATTAACTCCGCTTTCCAGTACAAGTGGAGCAACAGAACGAAATGCCAACCACACAGAACAACCATCACGGAACGGACAATAGCCACTGGCTGACTTAAGCCCTAGTTACACTGTCACGATTCCGGCCACGATTCACCACGATTCATCCCGCTTTTAAACAGATGGTAAAATCGGGATACGTCGGGATGGATAAAAAGAAAATCCAGCATCAATACGATGTCTAACGATGCTCCCTAGGGATGTGCACGATTAATCTACGAATCCACTACGACTCATGACGGCAGCGCTACGATTCACCACGGTGGAGCTACGAATGCTCACGATGCCAACACGATTCGATACGGTGCTAGTACGATTCAAGCCGGTAGCGCTACGGTGGCGTCACGACCTCCCCGAATGTGCACGATTTAGTGGTTGTCATGCGACAGTTTGCCAAATTATGACACCAAATATTATTATCTCTCCAACCTTTGACGAAGTCAGTCATGCCATCAACAATAAAAGCTGCAGCAAAATCAAAACAGTCACCGGACCCACCGCCCAGGTGGGGGAGGGGTGATACTCTTATATTTTCTTCATACGTAGGCGCGGGCCCAGCATCTACCGCTCACGCAAAAAATATCAGGAATTTCAAGCACCCAAAAAATATTTGAAATTTTAGCAACCCCCATAAATATCCCCCATTTTGTACCTTGACCCAAAGAAAAAACCCAAAATGCATAGAAATGACCCCTAAATATAGTCCAATTTTGTGATGATCCCCCAAAAATATCCACAAAATCTACATACCCAAAAAAATATTCATTCTTCTGAAAACCCATAAAAGTATTGAAATTCAAAATTTTGAACACCTAAAAATGGCCGAGCCTACATGTGTATGAAAATATGAGAGTACCCCCTGGGACCCACCGGCTAGGCTCAGTCCTGTCCCAAGTCCAGTTGTATCAGATGACGTCCAGTTCAAGCTGCAAATTGGCAATTTGAAGTCTCTGGACATTATCCATGATGCGTTTCACTAAAATTCACTTTTGAAAATGATTTTCAGCAAAGATACTTCTGTATTTATACCAGAATCTTGTGTCAGTGATAGCCCGATTCGCCACGAACGCCCACGAATACTACCACGGTACCACTAGGAATGATCCCGATCCCGCTACGATAGAGCTACGATTTAGGCCACACCCTCAATCCAACACGATTCACCCCGACGAGTTTAAACGGTTTAAACTTGTCGTAGCCTTGTCGTGGAGGTTCACGAATCACCAGGATTCTTCACGAATCACCACGGTACTACTAGGACTCGCGCCGATGTCTCTACGGTGCTGCTATGACTCATGCCGACGCATCACGACTTGATAAATCGGGGTGAATCGTAGCTCTGCCGTGGCCAAAATCGTGAATGTATTACTGGGGCTTAACTGGGGCTTTAGACAAATTTTAGTGACCAACTCTCTATCCTTGATCCCTACCAGCCAGTATTCAATGTTGGGCCATCATCGGCTTGCCAGCGAAACGCCATTTAAATGGCGTTTCGCTGGCGGGCCGATGATGGCCTGCTTTTAGTTATATACTGCGCTTGAAACCGCTGCAACTACATGTAGTTTCGCGATCTCTCCCACGACTGTCCGGGACTTTGCTTTCATAAATCGGCGTTATGCCCATTCAATCTTTGCGTGCAAGGATTTTTTTTTCATGAAAAAGTTATTTTTTGAAAGAAAATCATTAACATACGACATGATCGTATGTTAATGTTTTTCTTTCAAAAATTAACTTTTTCAAAAAGTTTTTTCTTTCAAAAATTAACTTTTTCAAAAAGTTCTTCCAATTTAACCATCAGAGTATCAAAACGTTTGCATCCAAATCAGGCGCGACGATTTGTAGGGTGTGATCTGCATCAGAACTTATTGCATAGGTTATTAAGAGACGAGACTGACGTGCGAAGAGTTCAATGGAAAAGAGAAGGAAATGTCAATGACCGTACATGTATCAGTTACATTCAGTACTGCGCGGTCATGAGTTAACCTGCTACTGTTCAATTGCACTTAAAAAAGCATCGACTGAGACCAGTGACATCTGGCTCCTAGGTTATAAAACTTTTTTTCATATTCAACTCAGCTGAACACGACATTTATCCTGCTCATAATATTATTGTTAAATGCCAACAATTGTTGGCATTTTAACATTTATTAGCATATCAAATATAACATCTGAGAGACTTAAAGCAAGAAACTTTTATTTGTCGGTGTTTTTGTTTTTGTGAGCAGTTGAAATTTCTTGCTCAGTTAAGTTGAGCCTGAAAAAAGTTTTATAACATCATGGCCAGATCAGCGGCATTGCATTTCGCTGCTTGAACCGATTTCAGACCTCACATGTTATTCTGTCCCCTATTTATTTTTTCTGATAATCGATTTTGTCTTAGCAAGCCGTGCAGCCCCTAATGAAATGCCACATACTGTTGCATTTCATCTGGGTCTTCACTGTTTGCAAAATAACCCGTTTAGGGTTTCAAGTCTACAAAGGGCTAATAGCGCAATCTGAAAATATTTACAAAGTCACAAATCCAGATTTTTTCTATTCATATGATCTTTTAAAAAGTAAGTGAGTATGATCAGGAAATACCACAATCACACACTGCAGACCAGCCCACGGCACCGCGAGGAAGAGCCACAGAACATTTATAGTAACAATACATCTGTGAGACAATAATAGCAAAGCAACCAGCTTAACTTCAAGGACTTAGTTTAAACAATATTTTATTTCGAAATTACATAGCATGAGTAAATAATACATTATTATACATGAGCACATGACAGGATCTGATAACAAGCATCACTGCTTATAGCAATCATCTCCTGCATACAGTGAGCAATGTGTATGGCGCTAACTAGATTTTTTATAACAGCTTACGAGACTAGAGCAGATCTGAGCGCCCCAGTTTCAATCTGGAATGCCCAGACGCTGCCAAAACCAAGACGAAATATTCAAATAATTATGCCAGCTCAGGAATTGTTTTATCATGTTGCATGTTTACTCAACAAATTGTATGTTTATAATATAAAGTATCATAGCTATTACTTGTGTAAAGAAGAACTGAAGAGAGAGAGAGAGAGAGAGAGAGAGAGAGAGAGAGAGCGAGAGCACAACCTCAGTGAACCTCTGAGGTTGCTGACATAAAAAGAAGAGATGAATTCATACACAATAGCAGAGTGGAAAAAACTGATTTATTTTGTGTTATGCCAATATCCAGGAAACTAAAGCGCTGTATTATTAATTTGCAAACCGCTTTGAAACTTTTTTAAATTTCTGTACCGTCTCAAATATTGTAGTATTAACTTCATCTGAAACCTCATCATTGCCAAACAAAAGTACATCAGTTGTTATTGTCAGGTTTGTTATTTGTCTAATTGACGTGACCATTTCATCGCGCATGTGAGTGTAGAGGGGGCAGGTCAAGAGATAGTGAGTGTTGCTTTCAACTTCACCACATATACAAAAAGGGTTGCCTACCAAATTGCGTTTGTACACTCTCGGGCCCTTGGTTTATCTCACTATCCCCAGATAGCACAATGAGTAGATACAACCAAAAGAGGGATTCCATAAAACAGCATATTAGTGTTTTTGTGAACAGATAATTATTCCGGAACGAAGAACGACGCTGATGAGTATAGGGCGACTTGATAAATGCAGAATGTATACACCTAAGGAATCTTCTAACGCATACACTTTTGTTTTGGCATTTTCTTGAAAACTTGAATTTTGAATTTAAAAATATTTTGGAATACATTAGAACAATGTTTTCCCGTAATATATGGTTAATTTCAGAGACAACTGACGCAGAACTTTCAAAATATGGAAGTTTGAGTTAAAAACTTCAAAAAACGAAAGTCGCAAATTTACCACTTTTTAAACAAATCAATACGGAAAGCAGAATAGCAATTTGTCACTGTATTCCATTTTTATGAGAAATGATTCTGAATTATTTCAAACGTAAGTCACTTTGCATTCTATTATTCATAAAATGGAAAAGAAATCTTCCAATTTCTATTTTTTTTCTATAAAAATGTACAGACAATATGCGCACACATGTAATTAGATAATTACTGACAATCGCATCGCATATGTGCACGATTAGGTTTCGATCAGACAAGCAGGATGGCCACGGTAAAACATGTATCCTGCTAGCTAACAGCATAGCCATGCGAATGGTGCTTACGGTGGGGACTTTTTAAAATTGAATTCAGCAAATCACATGAAAAAGTAAGTGAGTATGACTAGGAAACGCCACAATCACACACTGTAGACCAATCCACAACACCACGAGGAATGTTAAATGCCATTAAAAGACAATTAAAGTAAAGCAACCAGCTTTTTTTCTTTCCCGGCGAGATGATTGCAAAACTAACAACTAAGAAGTGCACAGCATAACAAGGACCACCATAAACCCCAACAAAACAATAGAGGCAACAATAAACAATGCATCAACAACAACAACAACAACAACAGAACCATCGCCTTAGAATGCTCAACCTATGTCACTGGCGGCTTAAGTTAATTTTACAACCAAATATTCTCCCTAGATTCTGCTATTGTCAAACGAGAAAAAAATGTTAAGCTTGCGTGGAGGCTTCCTTACTTATCCAATGTATCACAATGTATCAACACGGGGAAACAATTAAATATATAAACATACTGCCAGGAAACAAAGAAAATAGCTCTTAACTCACCGACAGTCAGAGCTTAAAGAAAATTCGTGTTGGGCCACGAAGGACCCAGCTAAAGGCAAACATCAGGCGCTGACCCACCGATGAAAGTGTTATACCATAGTCATCATGGAGTCATAAGTCAGACCCACCGTGAATTTTATGCATTTCTTATTCCAAATGACGTTTTTTTATTGTTCAGCATGACAAAGGAAATTAAAATACAGACTCGAGCCTAAATTCCATATTTTGTGACTTTCGATTTTGACCCTTTCAAATTAAATAAGCTGTATTTTGCATACATGTAATACCCAAGATATTGTTCTGAAGTTTTCACAAATGATGTGTATAATATTGAATTTTAGTTTTAACAGCAGAATATTGGAAATGTTTAACATAATTAAGTTTTTGTAGTGAATTGTTTACTGTATGCGTTAGAAGATTCCTTAAGTATAGTATTACGTTGTACCGATAGACTTATGCTGATCACCATAACACTAACGTCAGGGCTCGATGTACTAAGGGCACTAAATAGCATGTAAATGAAAAAAGGGTATAAAGTATGCAAAATATTTCTAAATCTGCGTTCTGTTTCTCTGGAATTGAGTTGATACTGATATCCCATAATAGCCAATCAAGCAACTCATTTCTGAAAATTTAACTTTCATAAGTTAACAAGGGACAGTACATATGCAAGAAAATGCTTGTCTGGCCACCATGGATCACACCAGTGTATGCACGCATCAATATTACAGAGGTTTCCACTCATGCGGTAATGTAGAATTCTGAATTCAGCGGTAACTGAAATGTTTTCTAACAGAAGAGAAGAAAGTTGAAGATAGCAAAGAAAAAAGAAAATAAAAAATCATAAATAAATGCAACATTATGAGGCAATGGATATGTAGTAATGTACAAGTGTACTGACTACTTGTCAATACATAATATATTCAGGCTCTGACACTGATCACTCGAGAAACATCATGGATCCAGATCAGTATGCTTCTACGGAAGCCGTCTAATCATGATCCACACTGTTCTCTACTCTGACTGATAAGCAATTTTTACCGCCGCCGATCAACTACTCAAACACCAGTAAAAGTGTAATGAATCGCTTGACATAGCAAGGGTCGAACAATGAATGTCCCCTCCACGTATTCAGAATGTCCATGCGACAAAAATTCCCGATCGAGATATACCACACCGTACAACCGGCTGCTTTGATTTCAGGTTACTAACAATGATGACAGATACGGGTTTTTATGTCCCATGAAGGGTTGGTTATAATGTTCGGTTGGCAAAATTTTTAGAGAAGCCCTCTGGTACTCTGTGGTGGATGAGTATACTTGTTAGTGTTGAGAGATCCTATAGAAACAAGCTGACAATATATCTCTCACAAATAAAGCCATACTTGATCATCATTTCAGAGGTTTCCCGAGAAAAGTCACAAAAACGGTTATCTGTTCAGGTTGTGCGTCTCTCCGTCAAAGTCTGCTGTCTGCATTTATATACAATAAAACTACTATCATTCAGCTACATTTCTGCCAAATTTGAAGCTGCAGTTTGATTTTATAAAGTTACTGGAGCCCATCAAAGATGACAGGTAGATGAAAAATGGCTGCCTTTGTCAACAGATCCGTTTTGAAGTGGCTGTCTTTGATGACAGGTCATGAATTTTAGTGGCTAACATTGATGACAGGTCATAATTATAGAAAGTTACTTTAAATCATATTTCTTCAGCCTGTGGTCTCAACTGAGAGCATAAATCATCTTCCATATTGCATTGAGACCAGACCAGACACTTTAAAAACAGGGTCCATACTGTTTCTTGGAGGATATAAATGCAAAAAATAAGCTCAAAGTGTATGTCTAGATCAGATATCAGTTAGCTGACAAATGGGCATATCCACTTTTCAGTGAAATCTTGAGTTTTGTTATAAATATCAGTTATTGCACGTATAGGCTTTAGGGACAGGGTTTGGTTTTGGTTGTGCCACTTCCTGGTCACTGCTCATGTGATCTTTGTTCAAAGCAGTACCAGTACCTGGGGACAATATTTCACTTCCCCTATATGAAACAACAGAAAGTTTAGAATCACTGTTATAGGTTGAATGGCAACCTGATCTTTCCTCACAGCAAACTATTTTTAGCTTGATTATGGTATGCAAATTGTTGAAAGCTAAACAGGCATTGTGTCTTCTTGCATCTTGGCTGGTATCTTTTGTGGTTGGCCTTGGTGACCAAAGTATTTGTTTTACAGATTTTGACAATAGACTTCTATCAATGGGGGTTAATCTTAAGGGTCTTCAAATTCTAAATACGAGGGTGTTTCAATAATTTACCAGCCTGACCTATTTCTAACTGACCAATACAGTAAAGATTTTCACTGTTTGGTCACCATATTAAGACTCTTTTACGAAGTTTAAGCATTATGTGCTGGTTAGTTGATAATTTATCATGACTTCAAGCATGGTCAGTGAGCCAAATAATTTTCTTTCGTCAAATTAGGTTGTAACGTTTATTTTACTATTTGATAAATATCTTTAGCTTGAAAAATAAAGTGTGAGTATATAATATATCGATGGAATGGAATATTTGTCACCTTCATGATGGTATAGAAATGAAAAGATTGCGTAATTTGATACTTAAGTGACCCATGGTTAAGGATGGTGGAGCATATTTATTTTCACACATGTTTGAAGCTCTCAGATAGGAAAACTTTTAACAGATGTTTATCTAATATATCAATTAATATGTGAATATAATTATAAATACATTTTTGTCAAAATAGCAAAGAAAAAACTGTCTGAATTATCAAAATTTAAGTTCATTTTTTCTAAGTAATAACATCACTATTAATTTTGAGCAACAAATTTGATTCTAATTTTTAAAGAGAAAATACATTCTATTGGCCTCAAACATAGCTTTGTTTCAAGTAAGCATCTTGCAATTTGTCTTTTGAAAATGGCTCTTAAACATGGTAGTATTGCATATTTCTAAGTTATTTTAGCACACTTTAAAATGCAGTAAAATTTTTGTTTAATCATTAGATAGTATATTTTTCAAACATAGGGTTGAAGACTTTCTTGATAGAGATTGATTTTTTAAAAGAAAAAGCGATCTATCTTGATGGGAAACAGGGTAGGCTGGTTTCTTATTGAATGACCCTCGTGTTACAAATTGTGATCCACCTTCAAAATCTGTTTAACACATACTTTAGTTACCAAAGCACAACACAATAAATAACAGTCAAGACGCCAGTAGACACCATGCCTGTTTAGCTTTCAACATCACATGATGTCAACTTATACCATATCAAGGCTGAAAATATTTTGCTGTGTGGAAAGATCAGGATACTATCTGTTGCCATTCAGCCTGTAACAGTGATTCACAACTTTTCGTTGATTTGTAGTGGGGAGGTGTAATATTGTCCCCAGGTGATGGTACTGCTTTGAACAAAGATCTCATGAGCAGTGACCAGGAAGTGGCACAACCCAAACCAAACCCTGTCCCTTAAACCTATACGTGAAAAACTGATATAACAAATCTCAAGATTTCACTGAAAAGTGGATATGCCCATTTGTCAGCTAACTGATATCTGATCTAGATGTACATTTTAAGCTTATTTTTTGTATCTATATCCTCCAAGAAACAGTATGGACCCTGTTTCTAAAGTGTCTGGTCTGGATCTAGACTGTTTACCTATGATCAATATGAGCTAGCCAAATGACAGATAAGATTATTTTGACCTGAATGCAATATGGAAGATGATTTATGCTCTCAGTTGAGACCACAGGCTGAAGAAATATGTTGATTTAAAGTAATCTCTATAATAATGACCTGTCATCAATGTTAGCCACTAAAATTCATGCCCTGACATCAAAGACAGCCACTTCAAAACGGATCTGTTGACAAAGGCAGCCATTTTTTTTTATCTACCTGTCATCTTTGATGGGCTCCAGTAACTTTATAAAATCAAACTGCAGCTTCAAATTTGGCAGAAATGTAGCTGATTGATAGTAGTTTTATTGTATATAAGTGCAGACAGCAGACTTTGACGGATAGACGCACAACCTGAACAGATAACCGTTTTTTGTGACTTTTCTTGGGAACCTCTGAAATGATGATCAAGTGTGGCTTTATTTGTAAGAGATATAATGTCAGCTTGTTTCCATAGGATCTCTCAACACTAACAAGTATACTCATCCACCACAGAGTACCAGAGGGCTTTTCTAACAATTTTGCCAATCGAAAATTATAACCTACCCTTCATTGGACATAAAAACCTGTATCTGTCATCATTGTTAGTAACCTGTCATCAAAGCAGCCGGTTGTACGGTGTGTATACATTTACATTGAAATCTCTGCACTTTTAGTGCTAATTTAAAAAGAGACCGGTGCATAGGACATTCATTATATGATCCAAACAAAGCCATAGTCTATGCATATACTAATTCAGTCCTTTAGTATAGGAAGCGTAACAGAAAAAACTGCTCTCTTATTTCTCAACCAAGGCGTATGGTGTGGGTACTCAAAAGAAACGTCTCTATGAGACTATTCCCTTGAGCACCCAACCATATACTAAGAGATTGAACAAGACAACATTTACAATTTGCTTGTTTCTCTAAACCGGAGTCAGATGCAGGCCTGTCATTTCAAACAATGCTATATATCTAGAACGGCAAGAAATAGATTAATTATCAACAAACACGAGAACTTTTACGGCATGGCAATATCATAAAACTATTTTTCATAGTAACAGGTAAATCTACTGCATTAAATGATATATACCTGATTACCTGGACTACTGTCGTACCAACCAAGAGCGACAGTGACGCGATATCTTGCTTACAAATGTTAAGTACACTCCACCTGAGCCAACGCGGATCGATAGATCAATGGTGTATTATTCCTATCCTGCGGACAGGATTAATAGACAAGTGATCTATCAAATATAAGTCCCCGATAAATATGCAAACAAAACACGACGTAACTGTCACTCTTGGTTGGCAGGACAGCAGTCTATAATTTTTATTTACAACGATTCTCATCCATCTCTGAAACTTCAGTACGCTTCACATAGGGGTAACCTCCAACTGTGAACATTGACAAGCAGTGAGGACTGAGATGAGGTGCCACACAATGCAGCATTACATCGGGGTCTACAGTGTTTGCTGTTCTCCGAGTTATTTTTTTAATCCAAGGACATCGTACTCGTTTTGACAAACAGTGAAGACAAAGATGAAGTGCTGCACAATGCAGCATCCCATCATGGTCCACACAGTTTACGGTCCACCAAGGCAACACATTTCACAGAGCATGGTACACACGGAAGTGACCCCCACTTTGACAAACAATGAAGACTCCGATGAAGTGCCACATAATGCGGCATCTCATCAGGGTCCACATAGTTTGCTGTCTAACAAGGTCAAGACAATTCCAGAATATATAGTACACTCAGACTTCTGTCACAAAAAATGTGCAATCAGTGAATTCTCTGGCGATTCTGCACAGACATTTGTTCGTTTAGCTCAAAGTTGAACCAGAATATTAAAATGTTCTTCTTATACTTACGCGAATGAATTAATACCAAACACAAAATGATTTTAAACCAAAGAGTCCTTGAGAATTTAGCGTTTCCATTTGAAACATAGAATTGATTATTCAGCATTTTAAGACTACATAAGAAAACAGAACTATCAAATGTCAGTCACAATTAACGTGGAAACGCCCAAGGAAATGGCATCGCAGCGACATAGTTTGCCGATCAATACCGCAGACTAATAATTGAGCATTCGTGCGCCTGTTTAGAACAAGAAAGCAAGTCAATTTATTAATCGGTATCTTGCGTTTTATTCTCTACATTTAAAGCAAATATAGTTAATAAATCAAAACTGAGATGAGAGAGCCAATGATCCCATATTGCTCACCTGAGACCAGAAATATTTTCAGACCTCCTAAAGATATACTTCTACAATGTGACTTTTTATTTTACAGGACTACAGATATGAGTGCGTAATGGACAAAACTAATTTTGATCATATCGCAACCAAAACGCGTGTTATGGGTAATAAAAGAACCGTCTCAATGAGACGGTTCTTTTTGGCACACAAAACACATGTTTCAATTAATTGACAAGAAAATAATTACAATTTTACAGCTCCATTTTTTTATTCTTATACATTAAATGGGCCTCGACGCCAGAAAACCTGTCTTTGGGGGTTTGCGAACAACACAGGCGCAGACCAGCCTGCGCATCCGCGCAGTCTGAACAGCGCATTTGTTATTCGTTTTCAGAAAGTATCATATGTCAACTTGCTGCAGGTGAAATTTAATTTTTCTAGCTAGTCTCTGTAGATTAGGAGACTGGTTTGAAACTCGCTTGGTCGGACACCCCGAAGACAGGTTTTCTCACGACGAGGCCCATTAATTGTTTCTCACAGAATGCCAAAATGTTTTTAAAAATTGTTGGAAATTGCTTAAGGTTTTGTATCTCCAGCGATGCCTGCTCCAGTGGTTTTAGTGTTGGATGACAAACACGTTATGTCATCCTTTAAATATGATGTCACAAATGACGTAAAAAGAGTGTGAGTGGAGGGGAGGGGGGGTAAATACTTATTAAAAAAAAAACAATCAAAATTTTGTCATGAAAATGACGTATTTCATCTCGTGAAGTGACAAAACGTACATTTCATGAGCTGTAAGCTTCGCCACTTCTGAGATGTTTGCCACTAATGAATTTTATCATACGTGCAAAGCAAAGCGGGGCCGAAGGCCCCGCGTGCGAAGCACGCCTATAGATAACACATATGTACAAGTTAACAATTTTCTTTTTACTTGACAAACCAATGATCTTCAAAAAGTTGTCCAACATGGCGCCTCTCAGCCTCAGTTGAACCCGGTGTCAATGCCGATTTTTGTTTTTTCACGCTAAAGCCGGGACACAAATTCTTCCAGGAAAAACTTCCAAAAGCTTCGAGAGTGGTTTTTGATTCATTTATTTCGAATTTAAATTCTAAAAAATAATTTTCTTAATTCACTACATGCAATAAGAAGATAAATGGATGAAAGCTGAATTTCATTTGCAACGTGTACCAAAAAAGCAAAATAAATTTTACCGTAACCTTGCAACACAGCCTCCGCCATTACTGTTACATAAGTTCTCAGATACGCGAGTGTTTTGAGATCACTTTGAAATTCTTTAATCAGTCCCACGATTTCTCCAAAGTATTTCCACAGCGCAACAATCGTTATCCAGCATTAAACTAAGAGAGAACAAACTTTTTCAACGTTCGGGAAAGAAAACAGTTTGAGTGACGTCATAATATACTTCACTGCCGCCCGTACAACTCCCCAGCAGTGTGTATTTCCCGTCGTTGTTTGGCGCACCCCATTGAAGCCACAAGAAAGGAAGGATAGCTTCACAGTTCGCCCACAGATATCAAAACACAAAGACCACAGACAGAAAATCAAAAACACAATGTAAAATAATCAACCTTTTCTTCCTTAGGGAGAATAGTGCCGGACTAGAAAGGATGCATGCAATTTTATAACAAAAGCAGGACCAAATACAAAGGGGTCAAAACTAAACATTGTACGAGCAACAACAAAGCCCCCTTTTGCTTCAGCCAACAGGTGGACTTAATGTATTTTACTGACCAAAATTATGCCCCCAGTCTGCTGAAACACAGATGCTGTGATAGTATTGATAATTAAAAATTAAGCAGTTGAATAAATTCTGAAAACTAATTAAATATCAAAATGGCGGCTAAAGGTTGGCCATATTGAATTCTTTAAATGCCAATAACCTCCTTTTTCAACGTTCGGGAAAGAAAACAGTTTGAGTGACGTCATAACATACTTCACTGCCGCCCGTACAACTCCCCAGCAATGTGTATTTCCCGCCGTTGTTTAGCGCCACAGATATCCAAACACAAAGACCACAGACAGAAAATCAAAAACACAATGTAAAATAATCAACATTTTCTTCCTTAGGGAGAATAGTGCCGGACTAGAAAGGATGCATGCAATTTTATAACAAAAGCAGGACCAAATACAAAAGGGTCAACAACAAACATTGTACAAGCAACAACAAAGCCCCCTTCTGCTTCAGCCAACAGTTGGACTTAATGTATTTTACTGACCAAAATTATGCCCCCAGTCTTAAAACATATCTATGAATACTTTTGGTTTTGATTTTATTCTTTACACGCCGGTCAACAATTTTTCAGCTATATCAGGACGCCCTGGGTCTTCCTGTGTAGAACCAGTACTAAGCAAGGATTAATGTTTCTTGCTCAAGGACACAACGCAGTGACGCAGGTGAGGCTGGAACCTCAATCCCTCTGTCTCGGGTCAAGCACTCTAGCTACCTCTGAGCCACTGCGCTCCCTATCAACACGAACTACAGAACCCAGGTAAACAAATACATGCACACATTAAAGCAAAATGCAATTGAAGTACAGAAACCAGTTTCTAAGTACGATGAAAAAACAGGGCAGAACACAAAACAAGACCAAGAAGAGTTTTCTATCAAACATTGAATTAACATTAAAAGAAAACAACTCCGAATGTATGTGGTAAAATTTAGAAAATATCTTAAGTTTCCAATTTTAGGATTATACCCAGCAGAAACCAACATTTATTTATATTCGAGATTCAAGTCATCGAAATTAGAACAAATCGCGCAAAACTGCTTGCTGCGAAACATATACACCTAAGAATGTGAGCGATTCATCAGACCCCTGCCCAGACACCATCAGTGGGATGCAGTCCTCTGTACGTTCTCTATTGATAAATCTGAGTTTTAGCATGTGTAGAGTAAGGATTCCAATAGTAACTTCCTTACACAGTAAGCTTATAAAAGCAGGCCACTATAATTGCCCATAATAAGCATGCCCATAACCATCTATATGCCAGAGGCAGGGGGCCGCACTTCGCAGACATTACAACCATAACAAGCAAAACACCATTTCAGTGGTGTTTCACTGGTTGATCATAAGTGACATTTGGCCACTCTGCCTCCTACTAACAGAAGCTATCAAGTTGAAGCTATCGAGGAAGAGAGAGCTGGTTGCTTTACTGTTATTGTATTCTCTCGACGGTAGATGTCATGTTTCTGTTGTCGTTCATTACCTCTTCCTCACGGTGCCTTGGTTTGTCTATACTCTATAGTGTGTGATTGTTGAATTTCCTGGTTAAAATCACATACTTTTTCTTACATGATAAAACAATCCTGTATGAGGTATATATTCTTACACAGGACACATTTGTTTGAGAAAAATACCAAGTACTCAGAGTCTAAAATTAAAAAAAAAGTGTGTTCCAGGTTGCTAGACCGTGCCTAATTTTTTGTCCCCCACCCTAAATTTTTAAGCAGGGATTTCCCAGTTCGGCCATATTGTTTCCCCATGTAAATTTTTTACCAAAATTAAAGTATTTTCTTACCTTCGGTCCCTATTAAAAAAATGTAACCTGAAACACACGTATTTATTTATTTATTTATTTTTTTTATTTTATTTTATTTATTATTTTTTTTTTGGGGGGGGGGGGCTTATATAAACGCAGGCCACTACAGAATCATCGTCTGACACCATTTCAATGGTGTTTCGCTGGAGGGTTGATTATGGCATTTAGCCAATCAGCCTGCCACTGTCATAAGCTATTTTGTATTTTGTATGTCATGTTTCTGTTGTCATTCTTTGTCTCTTCCTCGCGGTGCCATATAGGTTGACCTGTATATAGTGTGTAGTTGTTGTATTCCTGGCTATACTCGATTTTTCTTGCATTAAAAGACAGTCTGTTGCCTCACATGATAAAAGTGTTTGAGAAAAGGCAAACAGAATACAAAACATATCTAGTAAATCATTTATTGAAATAAGAAGAGTAACCAACTACAATTCCCTACCAATCCAATTTCGATCATTATGCCAGGTAGTGCTTATTTTGTAAGTTAAAAAAATCTTTTGGTTGTGTTTCTGACTAAATGAGGAGATCCTAAACTCTTTAGTAGTCTTGGCACTGATTACTGAAAGAAAAACACAGTTCGGACATGAAATATAGTACAGGGTAAAACACAATTTTCAGGGCACCTCTTTATGTTTGGTATCTACAATGTTGGATACTGTGCGATGACCTGGTGTGACTTTCGAAATGTGAGCAGCAGTCAAGTACTCTTTTTTCAACAGATACAGCACAATAAATCTTGTGAAAGAGAAGCAAAACGGGTCCATCCCTAAGGGCCACAAGAGAGGAGTTTTGGGCACTCCTCATTTAGTCAAAAACACAGCTAAAAGTTTTCCCCCCTCAATTTTTCAAAATTCGCACTCCTGGAATAATGTTCAAAATTGAGCGGGCCAGTACCAATAGATCATACTAGATAGATAAAGAGATGGTCACTCAAGCTCATCAAGCATGTCATTGATACTGGGGAAGTCCTACTTGTCTTTTGCCATTTCCCGTGTGTCCAGCGGGCTTCCGCCTTTGAATTTCCTCTATCAAGGACTCCTTTTACAATCGTCAGTGACCTATACAATATATCGAATATAGGCCACTGATCAGGTTAAGTTATTAAAGCTGAGAGAGACATACCAAGTTAACCCTGATCCACTAAGCGTACTGAATTACGTTCATGATCATTGTGAATGGATATGTTTGATTGCTTTGCACAGTTTAAGCCACGGTCACACGAGATCGCGCGATCACCGAATCGCGCGATTGGTCACGAATCTCGGAGATGTAAGACTTGTCACGACTACTAAGGACCAGTCTTTGGGATTTATCTACGGTCTACCGTTAATGTTATTTGGAAAAATGCATTCTATGATTGGTTGTGATAATATCAGAACGGTCATGTGACCCAGCTCATGAATTTATAATCTTTATCGCAAAGGCGAGCGGCGAAGGATTTGAACCTCCGCATTCACTTCTTTCATACACACATTATGAAAATATGTAGATAAAAGGACCGATTTTGAGGGATAACTAATAAGCACCGTTATCATATGAGCAGACAAATATTTTTTTTCGAAAAATATAATCGATGAACCATTTATACTGTTTGGGCATACATGTGTCCCGTTTGGCAAACAGTGAAGACCTAGACGAAAAGACGCCATTTCATCAGGGTCTACACTGTTTGCTACAAGTATGAAAAAGGGATCCGCAGAGAAAGATATGTAATTTAATTTGGAAATTATAAGCTGTGACCCCTCTCTATATATAATGGAACATCCCCAAATTAATGCATATTATCGGAAGGAAGAATCCATTAACTGCATACATGCTTAAAGCAAATAGAATGCCGCAAAAATGAAGAAGCCTGTTAACTCTTCATCTGCTAGTGTCAACCAAAACAGTTTTGGATCGAGATCAGGCTTGGCGTTTCTCGCAACCAGGGCCCAACACACATTGGACCTGATCTGGATCCGAACTGTTTGATACTGAAGGTATTCCTGATTTTTTTTGTTATTTTTCTGAAAAAGGTCACTTTGAAGAAAATCAGAAGTCGACACTTTTGAAATCATACAAATTTACCCAGCATGTAAAGATTTATTTTTCTTGAGTTGATTCTTGATTTTTGTAATCTTGCGCTTTAACTTGTGGTCTCAGCAATAATTTTCACTTTCAAATCATGAACACTCCAAAGGCTTTGTGATTTTGGCTCTCTTTAAGTTCAGACATTTTATATACTTAGAGATGTTAATGGAGGATGACCTCGACCCCTATTGACCTGATACTCTACCTACATAAAGAAGATGATAGGTTGCTGTTCCTTTATTCTGAATATGATATAATTGTACTATAAACCACCCCACGAAAGCCGCACTATTGTTATCTATGCTCCTAGCGCTCAACTATCCAGTGGGACTGCATGATCAATGTCTTGATTCTACAGCTGCGTCATACTTCAAACCGAGTCACGTAAGCCCTGGTGCGGCTGATCTTAGCCTTTGGCGTTCGCCTTTGTGGTAAGAAAAAAGGTCATTCAGGACATTTTGTCATCTCGATGTGTTTTCAAAATGAACTGTTTCTAAAAAATCAACAATAACGAAATTTAAGCGCCAAACAGTTTGGATCGAGATCAGACCCGACGTTTTTGTCTCAAAAGTGCGAGCTTGCCTGACCTTATAAATACTGCATGGAGACGACACGTGATCGTGGATCGCAGTCGCAGGTTTTTGGACATGTTCAAAACTCTCCGCCCCGCCCATTTTCAAGCGTTTTGCTCGCACGATCACTCCCGATCAATAAAAACCAACGTGCGACAGTCTTCCACCTTATTTTTTGCATTTTATCCTGTCTAATTGTGAAAGCACCAAAAAGCTTTTAAAGACATGTATACACCTGCTGCTATCATCTACTGCAGAACCAGGCTCATGAAAATGCTCAAAGACCTCTCTGGAGCCTTTTTTGTTAATACCGCTGTTTCCAATCACTAAGACCTGTCGCGCGCTCGTATGAGATCTACTTGCGATTTTACCACGAGACTGGTCTTACACAGGTCGCAGCATGGTCGTAAGCCCTCGTGTGACCGAGGCTTTAGGTAGCGCCTAAGTTCATATTATAATCTATAAATAAATATCTTCTGATTTGGCTCATATGCCTATCAACAACAATAACTACGCGTCGCAAGGTTTGCCGGACATGACGTTACAAAGCATACGGCAAGAGTAAAGATCGCCTGGCTTACGGGAAGTGACATCAGAACGTCAAGTAATTTCACATGATCAATCCTAACGCCATTGGTTTTAATGGACCAAAATGGCAGGAATTGCAAAACATACATTTATCATATAATAAAACAAGTGTTGACTTATGTTTCGGTAGACATGAAGTGTTATTGAACAGTAAACTTAATCATATTGACCTCCACTCCGCGTCGGTCAATATGACGTTTATTGTTCAATAACACTCTATGTCCACAACATAAGTCAATAATTGTATAATAGATGTACATTTTCACTTCACTCGAAAAAATAAATGTCATATTCATTCCAGACAATTACCTAAATTCTTTGGTCAACATTATACTGGCTGTATCAAGTGAGCGACGCCCATTTCGTCACTAAATCGACCTTATCTAAATTAATAACCGAAGTAGCTTCCTGTGACGCAGTTTGTAAGAGGTGTGATAGAGCCCACCATGAGGTCACGTCTTTAAAAATGATTGTCTTATTCCACTCGTTCTACGTTTCTTATGGTTTAATTTTGGTTGGAACCTTCGATAAAATGCTCCAAACGCACAGAAAAATTTTGTCATTAAAATACGCAACATCATTGGTAATCAAATCATTAGAACTACCACAACGTTCTATGGAATTGGTCCGTCTTTTTCTGATCCCGCAAGACTTTTTAGGTGACAGATCTATTTCCCTAACCGTTATGTCAGACGTATCGTACGTCTTTATTATTACATTTACATGTAGGTATATACACTTCGAACATATTCAAAGGAGCATCTAATAATTTTACATATAGGTTATCATATAAACCATGGACTTCACTAGACAGTGCGACAGAAAGCCCTTTTTTTTCAAGAGGACCAAAATATTGAATCAAATAAAATGAGTAACCGAACTAATCGCAAGACCAACGGTATAAGAATCTATCATGAGTGTTAGGGTAGGATATACAAATTCGTTCCGAGGAACACCGATTGGCATCACGAGGCTTGCAGCGAGTGATGACAATCAGTGATCCCGAGGGGCGGATTTTTCTATTCCATCCTCACAGGAATGATGGATTCGTTTTCTTGCTCACCACTTAAAACCTCATTTATATTGAAAAAAAAACAACTTAAAAAGACTTCCAGAAAATCCTGAATATGCTGAGATGCGACATGGTGACGTCATTTTAACAATACAATGACGTCACGGATCGGCGTGTGACCAGTGTGTTGCTGTTTTATCTTTCCCTAGGGCTGGTATTCCCTTGGGCCGGTACGGGTATGTCAGATAAATAGAATCCATCATTGTTGTTCAGTGGAGACAGAAAAATCCCAACCCGAGGGCCCACCGTTCCAGTGAAAACCGAGGCTTGCTGAGTTTCCCACTGAACGGTGGACCCGAGGTTTTGGATTTTTTTTTGGAAAACGACGGTACGGTACAGTACTGTGAAATATCTGTTGGTGACGTCACTGAGGTCGATGTAAACAGTCAATGACGCGCGCTGTACAAATCAACCTGAAACAGCGAATAAACAGCGCATTAAACAATGAACAAATGGTTATTTCATCAAAATGGATTTACAAGAACTAGCTTATCAGCCACATTAACTCGAGTAAGTAATTTTGTTGAGGAAAATGTGTGTGTGTTTTTTTTTACATCGTCAAGGCTCCCCTTCCCGGTGCATTCAGTCACGCATTGTCCAACAGGTTAAATTTGTCAATCGCATTGCACTCAGCATGTTAAAAGCATTGAATAAAGGTTTTAAGTAAAAACGCGTAGTTTTACTTTTAAACCAAATTGAAGGCCGACTTAAATCGCTGAATTTTTTCCTGACTGACACCAGTTCAACTTTCGTTTTCGAAGGAATACAGTCATGCGCCAAATATGTTATCTCACATTAGCAACCGGCCGCGTGTGGCTTATCTCATACTAGTTACGCTTATCTCACATGGGTAGTGATGTGGGACAGATTTTCCAACAGCGAGCTTTCATAGGGATCGCTCGATCTTGTATGCGTTGGTATGTGAGAAAAATAGAATCCATCATTGGTGTTCAGTGGAGACAGAAAAATCCCAACCCGAGGGCCCACCGTTCTAGTGAGAAACCAGGCTTGCCGAGTTTCCCACTGAACGGTGGACCCGAGGGTTGGGATTTTTCTGGAACCACTGAACACCAATGATCGATTCTTTTTCTCATATACCACGACCGTACGGTACAGTACTGTGTAATATTTGTTGGTGACGTCACTTAGATCGATGTTTACAATGACGCGCGCTGTACAAATCAACTTGAAACAGCGAATAAACAGTGCATTAATCCACAGGAGCTTGAAGTTCGATCCTTAAATCACCCCTATAGCCTCAAAACCAAAAACTCACAATGTCATTACGTAGTAATGACCAGGAGTGAAACTAAATTTCAGGCACCTTTGAATCGCTGTTAACAGGACGTTTTTGGCGAAAAATAAACATCTAACCATAAAAACTATGTCAACAGGTCATGCGAGGCATGGATAACTTTTTCTGACATATCACTGAGTCAAAATAATGAGCGCTTGAAAATAAGGAAAAACTAACGGTAGCCATTCCGGCTCCAGTATCCGGTTTGACGCAGTGAATCCGAGCCTTCGTCACACTTGGAGAAAATACATTTCAAAACTTACAAACTCTTCAACCAAAAAATGAAACAATCAGTTACATGTGTTCAGAATATTAAATAAATCAAACCCTTACATTTACTTATCACGAAAAGTTCTATCTTTAATAAACTTTGCGGAAATTAAAAACTGAGACCGTTGTTTTTCAAAGATCGTGTGACGTTGACGTCGCGCACGATTTGGCGTACAAAGCGTAACGTCAAGTCAAGCGTCTAGGGGCTTATTCCGTAGATGAAAATTTCATAGTCTCATTGTTTATGTCCTAACAAATAGGTTTTCAGGTACTATATCGACTTAAAGTATATTTGAGACATTGTCCTGTTTTGTCTTAACGTCGCCATCTTGATCATGAGATAGATGAAAAGTTATCGAACACTTTGACGTTGCCGTCGCAACATTCACTGCCGATTGACCGGAAACTGGAGCCGGAATGGCTACCGAGAGCTTAGTTTCACTCCTGGTCATTACGAGGGTCATTTTTTATGTTCGTAGAATAGGGCTGTATCTCTACAAATATAGAATTTTCGGTACCATAAGTATATATATTTTGAAAGATCTAGCTTCTCACTATCAACTGATATAATTTTTACATCATTAGCGCTTAGTTCGACCAAGATATATAGCTTTGAATAGGGCATATAAAGGACACTGGTCGAAATCCATGTCATTTTAACCACGCAGCAAGCAGGAAATTAGACGCTGTTAAGTTCCATTCACTATGGTGATATAAGCATTTGTCAAGCCATTTTTTCTTTTGCGCCATCAAAATTAATTATTCAAACGCTAATTGTAGACATGTACAGCAAAACTATAAGCATGTTGTTTGCTCTTCTTTAACACTTTTAAAACACCCATCAATATACCAAAATAATCACAGTCAAGTGCTAGTTATTATATCTGTTAAGATTACGATTATAAACGAATTTTAAAATTTCTTCTGTTTTTGCATAGCACATTATATGCTCAATCATTCGTCAGCAGTTATATTGATGTATCGATTTAAGCGTGCAACTGGCAACTTCCGGTACTGGCATACCCCTATGTTATAAAAAGTGGGTGGGGTAAATCAACCCCGCGTAGAAAACTCAATAACAATCGGATCTGCATAATTTTCTTATTGCAGTGATTTCAACACCTGCTTTAAGGCACAAAAACAGTTTTAGTGTATTTTCTTAATATAGTAACGCTCCATGACGTCATTTATGTATAAATTAAGGGATTTTAGCACCTCCTAGGCTATTTATTTTGCAGCTCATTTCTACTAAAACAATAGTATAAACTTTGTTTTGGGATGAAAGTTACCATAACACTTCCATCTACCATATAAACAAGAAAAATAATAATAATACTTTACAGCTAACATATTAAGCCACATTCAAAAGTCTGTACCCAACTTCCACTTGTGTCAACTTTTAACAATAAAAGTTTATATGCCTACTGTTCAATTTGCTGAGGTTCCAAAAAAATCTTCCATATACAATAGTTGCTGCGTAAATGCTATAATGTTTATATAATATTGTAGCACGTGGTGTCCTTGATCTGCAGCCAAATTTTCAGAAGCTGTGTATGGCTATGTACCTATTTTCAGGCAAACGTTCTATCAGAGGCTAATTCCATAAATGCCATATTTCTACCATATTTCTAGTGTGCGGTATATAGGTATGTCTTTGCCTCTTAGAAGTCATTCAAGTAATGCATTTTGAAATAATTTCAGGTTGCATGTATAGATAAAAGCTCAATATTTCGGAATATATGCATGATGTATGGATTTACTTTCGCCGTTTTCATTAAATCTACCTTTCTACGAACATAAAAAATGACCCTCGTACTACGTAATGACACCAAGCGCTTTTGGTTTTTAGGCTAGATAGGTGATATAAGGACCGAACTTCAAGCTCCTGTGATTAATCAATGAACAAATGGTTATTTCATCAAAATGGATTCACAAGAACTAGATCTCGTATGCGTTGGTATGTGAGAAAGAAATTTCTCACATACCAAGGCATACAAGATAGAGTGATCCCTATGTAAGTTCGCTGTCGGAAAAATCTGTCCCACATCGCTACCCATGTGAGATAAGCGTAACTAATAAAAGAGAAGCCACACGCGGCCGGTTGCTAATGTGAGACAACATTTTTGGCGCATGACTGTATTCCTTCGAAAACGAAAGTTGAATTGTTGTCAGTCAGAAAAAAATTCAATGTTGATTTTTCAGCGATTTAAGTCGGCCTTTAACTTGGTCTAAAAGTAAAACTGCACATTTTTACTTAAAACCTTTATTCAATGCTTTGAACATGTTGAGTGCATTGCGATTGACATAATTAACCTGTTGGACAATGCGTGACTGAATGCAGCGGGAAGGGGAGCCTCGACGATGTGAAAAAAAAAACACACACATTTTCCTCAACAAAATTACTAACTCGAGTTACTGTAGCTGATAAGCTAGTTCTTGTTAATCCATTTTGATGAAAAACCCACTTGTTCATTGTTTAATGCGCTGTTTCAAGTTGATTTGTTTAACGCGCGTCATTGACTGTTTACATCGATCTCAGTGACGTCACCAACAAATACTACACAGTACTGTACCGTACGGTCGTGGTATATGAGAAAAAGAATCGATCATTGGTGTTCAGTGGTTCCAGAAAAATCCAACCCTCGGGTCCACCGTTCAGTGGGAAACTTGGCAAGCCTCGTTTCCCACTGGAACGGTGGGCCCTCGGGTTGGGATTTTTCTGTCCCCACTGAACACCAATGATGGATTCTATTCATCTCACATGGATAAAAACAACGGAAATCCCGACAGAATAATATTTCTTAACTACCTTTCAATATATGGGTCGGACGATGAGTGCCATTACGTGGGGATAAATATCAAGAACATGTAATGGTTCCTTAAATATTTTGAGCAGGGCCGTTTCTTTAAGACTTACCTTTCAGTTTTCAAATACTTATTTTTTGCCAGCAGTATAAATTAAGCTGTACTAAGTTCCTAGCCGTTATTGTCAGCAGATGGCATCAGCATTTTTTTAATGGTTACAGTTTCATATTTCTTTGTTAAGAAATTTAATAAGAAAACCCTAGATCAGCCTGCAGGTAAGTTTCGATTCCTATTACAAGAATTGATTGCGATTTCATTAAAATTATCGTATAACAAAGCATAATTGGTCAAGCTTCGAACGCACCTACCGTCAAATATAGTATCAAACCATCATAGAAATACGAATGCTTCACAAAGTCATACGGGGCGAAAATGGTATATTTTCAAAGGCAAACGGACATGGGGTTTCTATCATGCTCCTTTTCGCAGTTTTCTGATTGTCCGTAGGTAGAGAGCCACAAAAGGTTTCGTTCCAACTATTTTGTAGGTAATTTTGTGCTGAATTTATTAGGCAATGTAGTCAACTTGGCAACCTGTGCAGAAATTGTGTTACAAGGATTTGTGGGGAAGGGTAGGGTCAAAATGTTTAGAGACATATGCGCACCATTCCTGCGTTGATAACTAAGAAATCGATTGAGAATGTTTACACCCCCCCTGCCTTTTTCGTCGATGAGGTCATACATTGTACCATCGGATCACCGGTGACATGTGTCACTGTAATTAATGCAGCAGGTGGTCGCATACGTGACTATTGGTTTATTTTTTTAAAGATATCCCTCTGGTAGACCGGGGCAAAGACTGACTAGCGATGCAAATATTTGACTTTAACTGTATTCAAAAATGATTGCCCTGTATAATGTTCAAATTTTGTTACAAAGGATCCAATCCGATTTTGCGTTGGAAGTGTGTTAAGTGTTAAGTGTGTACATTTAAATACCTGCTTAGGACATTTGTATATTATTAAGGCACTCAGAACACACAAATGCATACTCGCATAAGGCTTACTTGTTTCCATATGCACGAGTTTTCAATTAAACGAAGCCTCAGACAAAGACATCGGCTTTGATGGCTGTGGCGAATAATGATTTGCTCTATGGTCTTTTTTACGTTGATATGCTAATAAACAGTGTACTGAAAGCATTTTACGAAAACAAAAACTAAATGAATGTGGGTCTCGTGTGTCCGGATCCATAGTTATTTGCGTGACCACTGAGGGTCTAGATGTTGATACAATGCAATAAATGTAATATATGTAACATGATCAAAGTTGTTTATGTAACCACTACTGAAATAGGGAAAAGGTAGAGTCACCTGCGTATCCATCCAGCTAGAGGTCTACAGAATAGAATAGCTAGATGAAAATGAGCCGTGCATGTGATTACCAACAATGTGGCATTTTAACAAGTGTAGACTCATACGAGCCTGTGCAGCCTCTTTTTAAGGTTAGAAACTCCAAATGACGTTCGGTCATTAGCTTAACATTCATAGAATATTTAAGCGACGAGCAAAGGCTCTGATCAGACTGCGCGTATGCGCAGGCTGATCTGAGGCTTTGCTGGTTGCATATACCACATTGTTGGAAATATCATAGCTAGGTTTAGATCGCTGAGAGGCAACCTTTTGGAAGAGAGTTGCTGACTATTGTCACTTTGTTAGCTTTTAATGCAACCTGAATTTCGCTAACTTAGCTACATTTGTATGTAAACAAAAACATATTTTTCCTAATTCCTGATATTTCGATGTAAGCCTATGGTATAATGTAAGTGTCAAGGTTGTTTTCGAAAATAAGACAATAAATACTGCTACCAAGCACTTGTAGGATATTCTGTGTCATTTGTGCAAATGTTTCGCGTAGCGCAGTCGGTAAAGTGTCTGGCAACAGATGCGAGTCTGACTGCAGATCCAGGGGTCGCAAGTTCGATCTCGACCCGGTCCCATACTTTCGTGGAGATTCATCATGAAATAATTTCTACAGTTATTGATTCAAGAAGGGTGTTGTCAGTTACAAGCGTAAGTATGTGCACGAAGTACTGGTTAACTGCTTGTTCAAGTCTGACCAGGAAAAAGTGTGGTTAGGTGAACTGACCGTCCCGCCATGACCATAGCTGTTGACTTGAGACGTAAAGCAAAACAAACAACAAACATGACAAATGTTTCCCCTTCTAATTGTATTTATGGACCGTCTAAAAGGAAACTATTTGAGCTTAAAACTGCTGTACACAATAAAGAATTTCTTGTTTCAAACTCTCAGATATTATATTTATCATGCTCAAAACCATATTTGGCCTTTAAACGTTTATGAGCATGATAAATGGCATGCCCAGTTCGGTTGAGCATGAAAATGGAACTCATAACCTCGGAAACAGGAAATGTATCATAAAATACAGCCATAAATGCAGCAATAAATATAGATCATACCTCAGAGATTCCCCAATTTTCGACGTATCGTTGTAGATAGATCAGAGATCTTGAAAGCACACCTCGTGTTCCAAATGTAATCAGTCTTGTTTTATTTTGTTGGCATTACGTTCACCAAATAGCCTGGCCTCGATAACTAAACTCCTCCGACGTATTGCTCCGAGCGACACCCAAGGTGCAGTAAGCCCCAAATATTTCAAACCCTGATTGCTCGACGTACTGACGTAATGTTCCGAGCGAATTTTACAGTACTAGTAGTTGTCCCCTGATATTTCAAACCCTGATTGCTCTATGTACTGACGTAATGTTCCGATCGACATTTACAGTGCAGTTGAAACAGAACCATCAGAGTTATACTGGCTATAAGTATATGATATAACACATTAATGAAAATTGTTTTAAGAACTGGAGCCAGTCTATCAAGAGCCAAGACTGGCACCAGTCCTTAAAACAATTTTTCATCAATGTGTCATATCATATACTTGTAGCAAGTCTAACTCTGATGGCTCTGTTTCTTAAAACTGAGCCATCAGAGTTAGACTGGCTTGACACATTAATGAAAAGTTGTTTTAAGGACTGGAACCAGTCTAGGCTCTTGATAACTCAATCCCTGCATATTAGACGCACTGTTGTAATATTCCGAGCGAGCTGCTCCTGATAGCTCAAACTCCGATAACTGGACGTACTGACGTAATGCTCCGAATGACGTCAACCGTACGGATGGCTGTCAATATTGCAAAGTTAACCCAGATTATCAATCGGGAAAGTCCAGCACAATTCGAGAATCGAATCAAGCCTCGGGTGTATGTAAGCCGCATTACGCGTAGTACTATGTACGAAAAAGCTTCTTTGGCCTTAGTAAAATTAGTACTGTAACATGTGGGTTCAGGCCTATTAAAATCCATCTTTCTGATTACCCGAAAAGTTTGATCAGCAAAATAAAAGAAGTTTATGTATTTTTCAATAAAATATCGCTATAGCGATAAATTTTTTTAAAAAAACATGAACTTCATTTAAAACCGTTTGTTTTGCTGCAATCACACTTGTTAGTGTGTTGGAATGGTTTATGTGACGTCAGCGTCACGTTATGTAACGTCAGCGTTACGTTATCAAAGTAGATCCTCGATGTACATCCGAGGTCTGATTCCACCGAATTCCACGGAATTGGCCGAGGGAGTTTCGATTGCCCTGATTATTTGGCGTACTGACGTGATTCGCAGTATAGGTGGTTCTCATAACTTAACTCCTGCTTACTCGACGAACTGACGTAATGGAAACGGTTCTTTTGCGTATCCACAACATACCATGTGATGGTAAACAAGAATACTAATCCATCAAAACTTGTGATATATTTCCTTAGACCAACTCCTCAAAACACAGACATCTGATAACACGAATAGCTCCGTCCCGTGTACTTCGAGTTAAAGAGAGTATGGTGTATTCATACACAGCTAGAATTCTTCAGCTGGTTTATACAGGCCCCGAGGTTATTAAACTTTTTTCATGCTCAACTCAGCTGAACACGAAATTAATCCTGCTCATAAATGTTTAAATGCCAACAAGTGTTGGCATTTTAACATTTATTAGCTTGATAAATACAACATCTGAGATACTTAAAGCAAGAAATTTCTTCATTTGTCGGTATTTTAGTTTTTATGAGCAGTTGAAATTTCGTGCTCAGTCGAGTTAAGCATGAAAAAAGTTTTATAACCTTGTGGCCTGGTGTCGTTGACGTTGAGACAGAAATAATGCGTCTTGTTTAATGCAAGCCAGAGATGTTATACTAAGCCTTGACTTCTGAAAACGATTCGTTTTACACCGGTGCAGTCAATGTATGAGAGTCTGTATGGGGGACGGGCGGGGACGGTATCACCTATATTTAAAATTTAGCCCATAAAGAATCCCATTATTGTTTATAAATGTAATTTTTGACACATATTTTGTTTATTCTTTATTTTTTAAAACGTTTTATTAAGTAATCATTTTTTTCTGCTGTCAATTAAAACATTTTCTTCATGTTATAAGTCTGCATTACCTGTATCCTCGAATCATTAAATGTTTTGCTCTTTATTCTCTAATCATTATAAAATAAGGCCTTTATTATATAATTTCGCAGGCAGGGACTCGCGATTCAACAAGCGATATCAAAGCCTTGCCTGGTAAACTTTTATTCAAAAGACATTCGCCTAGTTTATCCAATTCGATGCATCTAAGTACCGTTCTTATTTGAGCATGTTGATGTTGAGCTTGACATAAAATTCAAGTTAAGTATCTGTATCTTCTTTCCATTATGGGAAAGGATGTATTCTCGAAAGGGAAACAACTTTTTGAGATTAAATGAGGTGCATGTCTTGCTGACACAAGTTGCCTTTAACCAATGAGCATTCATAGGGAGCTACATGTACCCTACACGTGCGTGTGATAACAATGCTTAATCTTCAACCCTTAGTGTACTGGAAACCCCTAAACGGGTACATTGACAAACAGTGAAGACCCAGATGAAATGCAGCATAATGCTGCATTCCATCAGGGTCTGCCCTGTTTGCTAAGATCTTAACATCCTTTAGGGACTAAATAGATCATAGTTTAGAAAGTTCTACCTGTGATCTCAATAAAGTACAAAATGTATTGTATCAATGTGTATGAGGAAAACCATCAGGATACAAAGGGTTAACATGAAATCTCCATCTTCCGTTGGTTGTCAGTTACAAGCGAAATTACATGTATGTGCACGGGGTACTGGTACATGTAAAGCGGTAAAGCACTCCATAATTGTCGAAATCTGTATCTCTTTAAAAGAATAATGGCAGTTTAAAGTTAGACAACGATATATCGCTTCTCACAGAAAAAAAAACTATTACAGTTCAGTCCCTTTATAAAGAAGTGGCCGTGTGCTAAGTGAACCCTGTTATAAAGGGACAATTTTATCAAGAAATTCTATTTATTTTAATTCCTTTGTAAAATTGCATGGTACATGTAAAACATGTTTGGGAGCCACAACATAACCGTGTTATGTCCAAATCATTGTTATAATGAGCTGTGTTATAAAGGAACATTACTGTTGTATGTGAATTAGAAAGTTGTAAAGAAATCAAGAGTTGGTGTCAATTTTGAGATCTGTCCTCGATTACGCTGGAAAATAATGCTGTAAAGATTCAAACCGCGGACGGCATTTCCCGCCAAAATTACATTTTTACAATAAAATGAGGTGTCAAATTGCCTAGTCGCTGGTATACGTTCTATGGGGTGGATAATTGTACTTCTATGTAACAGTGCAGTAGAAATCAAGATTCTCTTGACCATTATTTTCAAGAATGAGCTGACAACATAATTAAAAATAAACAATAAACTGCTTTAAATGCATATGACTGTTCCGCCACCATGATCTTATTATTCAGCTATTGGGTCACTCCAACTGGTTCATATCTCCGTTAGCTTTACAAGAGGCCAGGGCCCGGAATTACAATGCCTCCTTAAGGTTAAGGAAGACTTAAGTTTAGTATTTTTTTCAGGATTCGAAAAATAACGTTTTAAACTTATTGAAATCAAAATAGTTTCATTTTTTCTGTAGATCACAATGATATCTTTGACCACAAGTACTGCATCGATCCAGGCAATTTATTTAGCATCTAATATAGCATGTTGAAATATTAATACTTGACTTAAGTCTTTCTTTACTTTAAGAAGGCATTTTAATTCCGGGCCCAGAACAGTGTATACCACGTGGCGATACAATGACTGAATTGCTGAATAATACATGTACACTAACGGGAAATGTGCAAAATATGAAACCTGTGCAAACTTGCACAGGTTTCATATATTGCACTTTTCACGCGGTTGACCATCTTTAAATGAATAATGAGAGTTTAACTAGTCGATTTAAAATGACTTCCCATATGATTGCATAAGCCATGCGAGAAGATATACGTGTATAATTAATGAAGACATAATACTATCTTCACTCCTTGCCTACTAGTGTCGTCTGCTGTTAACCTTTGCAAACAGTTTGGATCCAGCTCAGGCCCGACAAAACGTCGGACCTGATCAAGATCCAATCTGCTTCACTCTGATGCTATTCTTGAAAGGATTTATCGAAAAAGATCATTTTGAAATTAATCAGCAGACGACAAAAAGCATGAAAATTACCCAGCATGCAAAGAGTTTAGCAGTAAGGTGTCGCTTACTTGTCTCTCTGGTTGCTATGGCGCTTGCGTGCGAATAAAAGCAAGCCATATCACAACAAAATAAAACAAGAGGACCCTTGGACCATGGGTCGCTCACCTGAGAATGACTGATCAGTGGAGTGGAACCTTTTGTGACATTTTAGTAGAGTGCATCATGAGGAACAATTCTGTGATTTTTTTTTGAATTTGGGTCAGTCGTTCAGGAGATGTCGTTTAAAAGATGTCTTATCTGGAGCTTTGCAGTCCTCCGTTTTGGTGTAGCAGAACCATTTATGCAATTTTGAAAGAGGGCAACATGGGAAATATTTATGTGAAGTTGTATGTAATTTGGGTGATTCAAAAGGATATGTCGTTTAGAGATATTTCTTATCTATTGCTCTAACAGCCCCTTTATTCATCAGACCCAAACCGTTTGTGCCAATTTGGTAGAAGGAATCACTGGGATCATTTCTGTGAAATTGTTTTAAATTGGGACCAGTGGTTCAGGAGGAAATGCCGGTTAAAGGTATTTCTTATCTGGATATATGGCAGCCCTTTTGTTCAGCGGAGTGTAACCATTTGTGCATTTTTGGTAGAGGGTATCAAGAGGAATAATTCTGTGAAATTATTCATGCCCAGTGGAGCGGAAACGCTTATGCAATTTTGAAAGAGGGAATCATGAGGAACAATCCTGTTAAATTATTTTGAATTTGGACAAGTGGTTGAGGAGGAAATGCCGTTTAAAGGTATTTCTTATCTGGAGCTCTGGCAGCAATTTTGTTCAGCGGAGCGTAGCCATTTGTGCAATTTTAGAAAAGGGTATCAAGAGAAACACTTCTGTCAAATTATTTTGAATTTGATTTAGTGGTTCAGTAGGAGATGTCTTTTAAATGATTTCTAAACTAGAGCTCTGGCGACCCATCTGTTCAGTGGAGCGAAACCATTTATGCAATTTTGAAAGAGGGCATCATGGGGAACATTCATGTGAAGTTAAAGGAAATTAGGACCAGTGGTTCAGGAGGAGATGTCGTTTAAAGATATTTCTTATCTGGAGCTCTGACAGCCAATTTGTTCAGTGGACTGGAACCATTTTTGCAATATTAAAAGAAAGCATCATCAGGAAAAACCCTGTGGAATTATTTTGAATTTGAACCAGTGGTTCAGGAGCAAATTACGTTTAAAGGTATTTCTTATATTGAGCTCTGGCAGCCCCTTGGTTCAGTGGACTGGAATCATTTGTGCAATATTGGAAGAAGGCATCAATAGGAACAATCCTGTGAAGTTATTTTGAATTTGGACAGTGGTTCAGGAGAAAATGCCGTTTAATGGTTTTTCTTATTTGAAGCTCTGGCAGCCATTGTGTTCGGCGAAGCGTAACCATTAATTCAATTTTGGTAGAGGGCATCAAGAGGAATAATTCTGTGAACTTATTTTGAATTCGGGTCAGTGGTTCAGGAAAAGATGTCTTTAAAACGATTTCTTATCTGGAGCTCTAATGACCTTACTGTTCAGTGGAGCGGTACCATTTATGCAATTTTGAAAATGAGTATCCTGGGAAACATTCATGTGAATTTTAATGAAATTAGGACTAGTGGTTCAGGAGGAGATGTCGTTTAAAGATATTTCTGATGTGGAGCTCTGACAGCCCATTTGTTCAGTGGACTGGAACCATTTGTGCAATATTGGATGAAGGCATCATGAGGAACAACATAGTGGAATTATATTGAATTTTGACCAGTGGTTCAGGAGGAAATACCGTTTAAATGTGTTTCTTATCTGGAGCTCTGGCAGCACCTTCGTTCAGCGGAGCGTAACCATTTATGCAATGTTGGTAGAGGGTATCAAGAGGAACAATTGTGTGAAATAATTTTGAATTTGGGTCAGTGGTTCAGAAGGAGATGTCTTTTAAAAGATTTCTTACTTGGAGCTCTTGCGACCCTCCTGCTCAGTGGAGCAAAATCATTTATGCAATTTTGAAAGAGGGCATCATGGGGAACATTCATGTGAAGTTAAGGGAAATTAGGACCAGTTATTCAGGAGGAGATGTCGTTTAAAGAAAAAGTTTACAGATGGACAGACAACGGACAAAGACGGATCAGAATACCTCACCTTGAGCCTTTGGCTCAGGTGAGCTTAAAACCCCGCCATTGCATTACACGATGTCACAGTGTCCTTTCATGCATGGAAATAGACAAGAAATCTCCAAAGGGAAATATGTAGTAGGCTACATACACACTTTGGCTTAACTCTTAAAGACTTAATGTGCAATTTTAGAAGAGGGTGTCAAGAGTTATCATGTTACCATGCGCATCGTTATTGCCTCAGGAAACAGGGTAATTTCTTGAGAATGTTATGGACAAATACAGTTTTTCAGATGCTCTTATGTAAAATCGACTTTCCGACATTTCCTTTACAAAACAAAGTAAATACAATGTGTCAGATATATTCATTGATCTTTTATCAGAACTGGTCGTCTTAGTACATGTACCAGAAGACAGATAGATAGATCAGACGAAATCAACCGATGTACACGGTGTCTATGTTTTTATTTGGATTATATTCTGGCAATATATGCTACTTAATACCTCACATGTTGAAATAGGATCAAAACTTAGCATACCGGTTGCTTAATGAATAATTCTATCAATGTATGAACTAAATGAATATGTCACCTTGTTCAGTTTTTACCAATCTCAGTTTGGGTTTAACGACATTTTACAGAGTGTACTACATGTGTAACAGTACTGGTACTTTATACATAAAGCAAAATAAATTTTGTAATATTCAGCCATCTATATTTTGCGTTTGAATTATTGCTCATGACCAAACTTCTGGAAATGTGTAAATTTATTTCCTCTACTTGGCAAGATATTGCATTATGTACATTGAAACGAAATTCCATGGCCATTTTTTAATTTGATTTTTTCTGACTTACCGCTAATGATATAGTAATGAATTTTCGCCCAAATATATGTATTTAAATGGACTAAAGCTAAGCGGTGCTTTGAAAGAGTTTTCTATCACTTCACAAGTTTTGGGCTCAAAAATGCAAAAACTTTTTTTTTTTTCTTTTTTTTTAAATAAGGGTTTTGAGTGCAGTATTTTTCGAATTGAAGTACAGGTGGTTTCAAACCCGTCTAGCCGATTTGAACAAACACCAAAACACCTGAATTTTAGCTTATGAACCATTTTTACGATTTTTTTTTAAAAAGCTAATTTTGCGCATTTTCCATTTGAATGTCAAATGCCAAAGATATTTTTGATTTTTTTAAATAAAACAGTGAAGCCTTTTCAAAATGAACTATCGCTGAAAATTGCAATACGGTGCCACAGATAATAAAGCGTACAGAACAATGCAAAATTGATATGCAAATTGCATGGTAAAAGCTAAAACTCTTTAATTAAGCTGCTGACAAGTTAACGTAGAAGAGAAACGGAGAGTTCAATTGTCACAAAACTTTTAATTCTTTTTCATCTTATATCACAGCTGTTATTAATAGCTTGAAACTGATTAAAATATAAATAGATAACATATCTGAGGATTATTTTATACCACAGTAAAAAGTGTGACTTTTTGAAATAAAGGTAGCTTTACTCTGACTTCGTCTGTGCAAAATCTGCCAGTTATTTTGAAATGGCATTATTTTCAGAGTCTTGAAAAAGCCTGGAATTTTTTTAAGGAATTAAAATTTTGTAAGAGCGATGTTTACGTTCTGAACAGGCGCAAAAATATATAGGTGGCCACTTATAGCTTCGTTTCAGTGTATATATTTTGGCAAATCCTCGAAAATGGATTTTTTCCACATTCCACAATATTTAAAAATCATTTGGTGTTATCTTTTTTTAATAATTTTACTCTTTATTCATGGTCTATCACAATACCTTCTAGAAAAAATTCTGGGGTCACCGCACTAAGTATATTTCAGGTGAGTCAACATTTAACCCTATCCCCATAAATTTTATGCAGAAATTATATATATCCGACAAAAAAGAAACGCACCATTTCGATTTTCCCATTAAGTTCTCCTTTTGATATGAAAATGTAAGTTGTCATGAAATATTTATATATGATCTAGCTAAAACACATCAAGTCAAATGTTACACGGGTTTTGGAAGCGCTTAATCAATGCTACTGTCAACATAAACTTCTGAGTATGCTTTACACTTGTAAAGTATGAAAACGATATGTTTTCGTTATGTGAAACAACCAATGTGTTTATTCATGTTGTTTTGCTACTCCAAAATCCATTTACATCTGTGAGGACGGTTAAAATGGATTAAAACAATGATGAAATCTGTACATGGTTTGTATGGTTTATCTCCAGTATGGAATCGTTATCCAAATGGTAGTTACAATACATGGGCTACTTCGCGTTCAATAATCGTATAAGATGAGTTTAAAGATATAATTTGCAAAGAATAAATGTCTAAGTACAATTTGGTTGACTTAGACGATTCCCGTTGCTTGAACTAATCCTGCAAGAGAGCATTATAAAAACGCTGATTTTTCTGTGACTTTTCAATATGACCCCACTTGGTTCATGACCATTTATCTTTTACACATTTTTGACACCTCATTGCAAAAGATATGTAACACAGCAGTACCTGCCATACCTTTGCACTGATATAAACGAAACTGGCCTATCACATGAGATCTTCCTGAGATTTGGAGAGTTCTATGTGGTGCTTTTCTTTTTTTGACGGGTATATATACAGCCGAAAAAAAATTGTTGCTCTTGAAAAAAAATCGCAGTGTTCAAAATTAATAGTGATGTTATTCCTTAGTAAAAATAGAACCGAAATGTTTGAAAATTTGATAATTTAGACAGTTTACTCCATGCTATTTTGGCAAAAATGTATTTATAATTATATTCGCATATTAATTGATATATTAGATAACAATTTGTTAAAAGTTTTACTATCTGAGAGCATCCAAAATGTCTGAAAATAGTTATGCTCCACCGTCCTTAACCATGGGTCACTTAAGTATCAATTTACGCAATCTTTTCATTTTATACCATCACCGACAAATTTTTCATTCCATCGATATATTATATACTCACACTTCATTTTTCAAACTAAAGATATTTATCAAATAGTAAAATTAACGTTATAACCTAATTCAACGAAAGAAAATTATTTGGCTCACTGACCATGCTTGAAGTGACAATAAATGATCAACTTACCAACACACAATGCTTAAACTTTGTAAAAGAGTCTTATATAGTGACCAAACAAACTGTGAAAATCTTGACTGAATTGGTCAGTCAGAAATAGGTCAGGCTGGTAACTTATTTAAACACCCTCATATTTAGAATTTGAAGACCCCTTAGATAGACCCATTTGAAGGAGGTCTATCGTTAAAATCTGTAAAACAAATACTTAAGTCACCAAGGCACAACACAAAAGTTACCAGCCAAGACGCAAGAAGTAGCTTTCAACATCACATGATGTCAACTTGCATACCATAATCAAGGCTGAAAATATTTTGCTGTGAGGAAAGATCAGGTTGCCATTCAGCCTTGTAACAGTGATTCACAACTTTCTGTTGATTCATATAGGGGAAGTGAAATATTGCCCCAGGTACTGGTACTGCTTTGAACAAAAATCACATGAGCTGTGAACAGGAATTGGCACAACCCAAACCAAACCCTGTCCTTAAAACCTAAACCTGCAATAACTGATATAACAAAACTCAAGATTTCACTAAAAAGTGGATATGCCTATTTGTCATCTGATCTATACGTACATTTTGAGCTTATATTTTGTATCTATACCCTCCAAGAAACAGTATGGACCCTGTTTCTAAAGTGTCTGGTCTAGATCTAGACTGTTTACCTAGTATGCTCAATTTCAGCTAGCCAAATGGCAGACAAGATTATTTTGACCTGAATGCAATATGGAAGATGATTTATGCTCTCAGTTGAAACCACAGGCTGAAGAAATATGCTGATTTAAAGTAATTTTCCAGAATTATGACCTGTCATCAATGTTAGCCACTAAAATTCAGGACCTGTCATCAAAGACAGCCACTTCAAAATTGATCTGTTGACAAAGGCAGCCATTTTTCATCTACCTGTCATCTTTAATGGGCTCCAGTAATCTAATAAAATAACACTGCGGCTTCAAATTTGGCAGAAATATAGCTGAATAATAGTACTTTTATTGTATATAAGTGCACACAGCAGGCATTGATAGAAAGACGCACAACCTGAACAGATAACCGTTTTTTGTGACTTTTCTCAGGAAACGTCTGAAATGATGATCAAGTGTGGCTTTATTTTTGAGAGATATGACGTCAGTTTGTATTTGCAGGATCTCTCAACACTAACAAGTGTTCTCATCCACCACAGAGTACCAGAGGGTTTCTCTAACAATTTTGCCAACCGAAAATTATAACCTACCCTTCATGGGACATAAAATCCCGTATCTGTCATCACTGTTAGTAACCTGTCATCAAAACAGCCGGTTGTACGGTGTGTTTACCTCATCTCAAAACCAAGAGACAGACTTTATCGCGACGAGGCCTACATTGTATACGGGCCGCGACGCGAGAAAAATCTTCGGGGGTTTGCGAACAACAAAGGCGTAGACCAGCCTGCGCATCCGCGTAGACTGATAAGCGCATAACACTTATTCGAAAGTATCATATCTGAACTTGCCACGGGTGAAATTTCACTTTTCTAGCTTTCCCTGTAGCTGAGGAGACTAGTTTGAGTCTCGCTTTTTCAGAAACCCCGAAAACAGGTTTTGTCGCGTCGATCTGGTCCAGTGTTTGTACATTTTCTTACTGAATTCAAAGATCAGATGGATAGATGGATGGATGGATGGATGGATGGATGGATGGATGGATGGATGGATGGATACATTTGTAGATAGATAGATGGATACATTTTAGATAGATAGATAGATAGATAGATAGATAGATAGATAGAAAGATAGATAGATAGATAGATAGATAGATAGATAGATAGATAGATAGATAGATAGATAGATAGATAGATAGATAGATAGATAGATTTACTTGTTTCCATCTGCGCTTCGCCATGGATGTTCATAATCACGATCACATTCTTTCTAATGGTAAAATGAAAACTGAACACATATAACATATAACATTGTCGCTTCAAAATCAAAATTAAGTGTGCACTTCCGACAGGACGCTCGATTCAACTATGTGCCTACTTGGTAATGTTGCATGAATTCTTGTCGTCTGCTGATTTTTCTTCATTTTTTTCGAAACATTCATTCATTAACACATGTACCATCAAAGTGTCAAACAGTTTGGATCCAGATAAGGCCTGACGTTTTGTCGGACCTGATATGGGTCCAAACTGTTTGCAAAGGTCATCAGCAGACGATACTAGTAGGCAAAGAGTTTTAAAGGAATGCCCAATCGTCGTTTTTTGCATAAAACCAAGAAGAAGACTGATATCAGTCGTAGATGTTGATATTGTCCCTATGAACCCATACCAACCGCTACCATTCCACATCTTATCTTTAGTATGCTTACATTCAAGTCCATAATTTTAATTTATGCTGGCTGAATAGCAGAAGAAAAAAGTATTTGAGAGGAAGGATATATTTAGTTAAAAAAACATTAATATTAATTATATAAAAAAAAATCTACATGAATAAAATCATATCTCATCAGACTTTAGTTAAGTCTACCAAGAACAAGCATAGATAACTTGTGTAGTCTTTACCAACTCGACAAAGGCTGGGAATAAATAGCAATGACGAAACAATGCCATTTTTAATGAGACAAAATATTATTGTATACCCCAAAAAATACTAAAATGCTGCATGATAGTATTACTAGACTTTTCACTTACTGTAAAGGCGGCAACTTTAGAATGCATATCTGGGTGTGGTTCGGCTAATTCATCTCCTAAGGAAGGGAAATCAAATTTTATTTATAATTTGGTGAAGAAATAATGAGTTGCTTGGGCCGCGCAAATGTGCGTGCATATCATGAAAATCCTAACCGTTTGATAACTGTACTCACATTTATTAACCCTTAAAGCGTGAAATAATTTCTACATTCATTCTCCTCCCTTCCGCCGAATCATTCAATAAGGGTTGTTGTCAGTTACAAGCGAAAGTATGTGCACGAAGAACTGGTTAACTGCTTGTTCAAGCTTGCCCAGGAAAAAGTGTGGTTAGGTGAACTGACCTTCCCGCCATGACCATAGCTGTTGACTTGGGACGTAAAGCAACAAAACAAACAAAACAAATTAAAGCTCATAATCACAAAATGTATGTTTTTGTCGTCCACTAAAATATTTGAAACATCATAGACAGTAGGAGCAGTATGATCTGGGTCCACAATGTTTGCCTCCATGCTTATGTTAAATAGACATTTTACGATGTAGTTATTTTGCTGGCGTTTTAAGGACTAAATAATGTGTTTTACGTCTATACTTGGGTAATGGTGCAAGATGATACAGTTACTTTTGAATAAAACCACGGCTCATTTTCAGCTTTAACCTATGTCTAAGGTAGACTAGTTTAAAGTACGCATTCATGATGTGCCGCCTTTACAGTAACCAAAAAGTCAGATTTTTTAGCTCTTTTCCTGTTGCATGTACCCCTTATATGCATCCTCGGACAAAATCAGTATACCACCCTTACCAACTTTAGCACAAACTATCTCGTAATGTGCAAGATCTACACTGATATAGGCGGTATAAAATAGTCATACCAGGTTTGTCCACCTGTAAAGCTCGTGGATTATCGCTAAAGCTCGTGGATTATATCCACGTACAGGCGGACAACCCAATGGTATAACTATTACCTAATTATTGGCGGAAACGTGCGTCCCTGGGATAACCAAAATGCATTTGATATGGTTTGTTAGGCAGTACGTATGTTGGAGGAACTCTTATTTCCCATATGATTGTCAGTGTAAGCAGTCATGTTCAGTAATGAAAGTGTACATTACTGTTATCAATGGAGATTTTCTGAAAGTAGTTAAAATTTGACGTTTAATAACTGTTGTCCTGGCTTTACTATCATGCACGCCACAATGTATACATAAAAAAAACACTAAGACACACAGTCGACAGAGTGCCATCGCGAATCCTCAAGCTCAAATTTTTGACCCCTGCTCCCCTAAGTCCCACCTCTGGGATATGATCCAGGCGAGATGAGTATTCTGTTTGGAGTGCAAGCTCAAGATCATATAAATTAAAAACTGCCTTACAGCTTGTTTTAAACACAAGCTCTTTTTTTTGACCAAGAGTGTTAATATTTTGTTTGTGTGGTTAATAAAACTATGTCCGAGTCAACAACTATTGTCATGTCGAGATGGTCAGTTACCCTAACGCAATTTTTATTCATGAGCAAGGTTAAATAAGCGGTAATCGTTCTTCAGTGCACGTTTTTTTCTGAAACTGACACCAGCAATTCTTGAATAAGCTGGAGAAGAGAAATACAGACGTATAAAATATTTCACGATAAATCTCAATTAAGGCATGGGGCTGCTCCTGGATTGAATTCTAGACAACTAAATGTGTAATTAGACATTTTACCGATTGCACTTTGGCCAATGGTTGACTGTGGTATGAAAGACACAGAAACTATCTTAGCATGCACATATAACCTTGGAGTTAACGGTCTACTTCAAATACACTCAAAATTGATCTAAATCTGTCTTGCAAATCGAAATGCGATCCCCACTTTCAGTTTTATGGACGATGCTCACATTTTTAACAATGATTTCTTATTAAAAACTTACACTTTCAGGAACAGTGGGGGTGACACTGTGTAGACGAAATTGTCACGTCGACCCCCATAAGATTAAAACCTGTTTTAGAACATTTCCAAAATTCAAACTAACTAATGCCCCACACTTTCATTTAATGCAAAATGGGCGTAGGATAAGGGCAGGATACAGCCCGAATTCCTTTTTTGAAGCCTTAGTGGGTGCATAAAACTGGGTGTGCCGTGTGTGCTATATATGTCTAATGCACAGGGACCGCGGCACACCGTCACAATAACTGAAAAATGATGATGATTTCTTTTTGGAGTGTAAATGGCAACAAATGCTTCAGATAACTGTTATGACCGTGAAGTCAAAGGTCAAGGTAATATATACTTCTAAACTTCTCTGTTGCTCCTAATGCAAAATCATGTCCTACTCATTTTGTTTGACACAGGGTGTTCATGTTTGGTACGATGAATATAATGTGAGGATTACAACAACCATCTCGATATACGCAAATGACTATCGAGTCAAAGGTCAGAATCGCAAACTCCAATTTCATTTTTGATGGAATGTTTTTATATTTTTCACAATGATTGAAAACGAATACGACATTGAAGTCAAAGGTCAGATCACTGATATGACCTTGAAGTCAAATAGTCAAGGTTAAATATACTTATAATCAGTTTATGTACTGTTACGCAAACTTCTCTTTTATTGACTGACGTAGGGTGTTCAAAGTAAACACAATTGTTGCTTATGATATGTAGTAAGCGATGAAGGTACAAATCACCACTATTTGTGGTACAATGTTATAGCGGCAGAATTGGATGGTACCTTTGATGTTCCCCTTGAGAAAAGAACGCCAGGTCAGCAGTGGGCATTATGCTTGCGTAGAAAGAGAAACGATTTCACATTGGACTGCAAAATTGAATTACATTGCCATGGCAAAAAAGTTACCATTAAGGAAGATCTTGAAGGGTTAAAAGGACAGTCATGGATCTGATTTGCGAGTGTTATATTATAAATTAAAGGAACCGTACACAGGATTTAGTCAGAGAGACATATCTAGAATTTTGTCCAAGAAAGAATACTTCGCTTTATGAACAAACCAGTGCAAAAGTCGGTCTTACCAGACAAACCTGGTCACCAATGGCAGATAGACATCATTAACATGAAATACTTAGAAGTAAAATATCAGAAAGATACATACAGATACTTACTTCAAATAATTGATATTTATTCCAGATATATTATACCTGAGCCATTGAAAAGTAAAACATCTAAAGATGCTGCCATAGCCTTAGAGAAGGTTAAACTGAATCATGTCAGTCCCATTATTATTCAATGTGATAATGTTACTGAATTTAAAGGTCCAGAAACGAAGTGACTCATCTCAAAGTACAACATTAATTTGATTCATGGGCGTCCGTATCACCCTCAATCACAGGGCAAATGTGAATGTTCCAATCAGCTTGTACGTGCTAAGATAATAGTCACATGTAGCAAAAGAACAGGATTTAACTGGGCAGCAAACCTTGGTAGTATAGCCTGTATTATAAACACAAGCGCAAAACGAGTCCTCCTTAGGAATCTCACACCATTTCAAGCATATCATGGAAGAACTCATTCAAGTTTAAAGAACACCCAAATGTGAAAGCGTGAAATGAAAAGTCGCATAGTGAGAGCGGGTCACTCCTTTCAAAGAAGATTGCTGGCCAAAGCCCAACAACCAGGTAAATACAAGGTTGATGAAAAGATTTTATTAAGATATCCATTCAAGACGTCAAGAGTTCCAACTAGAAGACTCATTATCAATGGTATCATATTGAATGTCAACGCATCAGGAAATAGATATCACGCAGTATACAGGAATCCCAAAAGTAAAGTTAAAAAGAATTATCATATGACGTCGCGTCTGGGAGTAAAATAACGCCATGCAATAAAATCTGTAAACCACTAGTGATTTATCGATTTACGGAAAACGTTATTACGTCCATAACAACGTTGCGTACATGATGACAAAATCATAACGTTTTTACGCCAGAAATGAGATTTCAAAGAATTTGTCATATGATAAATAGAATCTATCATTCGTGCTCTTGTATTATTGAATTTATTAAACTTGTTGCGAAAAAGAGATAAAATGCTCGGCAAGCCTCGCATTTTATCTCTTTTCCCCAACTCGTTTAATAAATTCAATAAAACATGAGCACTCATGTAAGAACCTCTATATAGTATGGGAATGGGTCGTAGTTGAAAGCATAACACGCTTGACGATACAGGCTGAGAAGGAGAAGCAGAAAATATCTAAAAAGAATTTGAATAGGAAATCTGGAAAGGAAGTGCAGCAAACATCTAAAACGCCTTTAACGAAAACTAAGTCGAGTGAAAAGAAATATAAAGGCAGTCATAAGAAACAAAACTATCACGTTCTTTCTCGAGCTGATAACAAAGCAAGTAGCAGAGTCAACTATTTTATTGGACCCAAGGGCAGATGAAAATTGTCAGTTTGAAGCAATCTCCCATCAGTTGAGTTTAATTTGCATGTATAGAGACGTCAGTACACTGCGACATGAAGCGGTTGATTACCTAAGAGACAACCAACAGTTTTATCAGTTAGTTGTCCATAACACTCCTGTTGATTAATATCTCAACGAAATGAGAAAAAATCGAACGTGCAGACATAATATTACCCTGCCTGCCCTGATGAGGATTATAATCTACAGTGCATTGCCCTCTCATCTGGTGGTGCAGAACACTCTACAGTTGTATCAAATGATGGAACAGTTGATAAAAAAACACAGACGATACCACTAAGTTACATGAAAATGCAGGCGTTAACTACGTAAGCGTCTCCATAGATGAAGATTTGGTACTCGCCTTAAAATTGTAACATACTGAATTTCCTTTATCTAGGAACTTTTCACCACACGGGTGGTAAACCTAGGAACTACCACGAAATTGTGTTAACGTAATTTTGTTCCCAAGCCACATCCGGGACACGTCGTGGTAGTTTCCAGGCCGAAAATTGAATAAGAAAGGTTGGTGTCACTTTCATTTTTGTTTATTTATTTACACGGAACCACATTGTCGGATTTCACCATTGTTCGTTCTTAGTTGTAAAATAAAACAAAAATGAAAGTGACATCAACCTTTCTTTATCTAATTTTCGGCCTGGAAACTACCACGACGTGTCCCGGATGTGGCTTGGGAACAAAATTGCGTTAACACAATTTCGTGGTAGTTCCTAGGTTTACCACCCGTGCACCAGCTTTACCTGAAATAAACGAGAAAGATGATAAGGTAGATCAATTGGGCCTCGTCGCGAGAAAACCTGTCTGTGGGGTTTTTAGACTAAGCAAGACTCAAACCATTCTCCTCAGCTACAGAGACTAGCTAGAAAATTGAAATTTCGTTTATAGCAAGTCTAGATATGATACTTTCCAAAACGCAAATAACAAAGGCGCTGATCAGTCTGCGCAGGCTGGTCTGCGCTTTTTTGTTCGCAAACCCCTGAAGACAGTTTTTCTCGCAAGGAGGACCAATTTAAATTGCATAGTAGTGTGGTTACTATGAAACTCAAACATCTGCAAAGTCTAATTATGAATAACAATGTGGCACGTAAAAGGAAACAATATAAACACTTCCCTTTTAAGCGCCTGCCACTTTACATTCAGGTAGAAATTGTACAAATGTATATTGATACATTGTAATAATCCAGCATTTCAATCACATTAGAAATGGTTGATGCACATTTTGGTGAATTGTTTCAAGTGATGCAAATTACAAAGCCAACACAGTACATTCCAATGACAGCTATAACATGCCTGCCAAAACCAGTCAGCGTAAGGTTCCTGCTCCACAGGCTTGGACGAAACAGAAGTGTCATTTTAGAAATTAAGAATAGCATTAAAGAAACCAGATTGGTGACTGCCTGGTTAGGGCTGTTACCCTCAGGAACTGGGTGGTACGAAATAGTTGATTTTTAGTACGCAAGAAAGTAACAGCTTACTGTATTTGAGAAATGTCAGATAATTTGGGCCTCGACGCGAGAAAACCTGTCTTCGGGGGTTTGCGAACAACAAAGACGCAGACCAGCCTGCGCATCCGCGCAGTCTGATCAGCGCCTTTGTTATTCGCTTTTGTGAAAGTATTATGTTCAAACTTGCTTCAAGCGAAATTTCAATTTTCTAGCTAGTCTCTGTATCTGAATAGACTGGTTTGAGTCCCGCTTTGTCGGAAACCTGAAGACAGGTTTTGTCGCGTCGAGGCCCTTTTAAGGTAGACATTCGTCAAATGGCATAGATTTACACTTCATGTAATGTGACTTTAACCAGGTCATAATTTTCTAAGCGATTTATGCAATGAGTTGTCTTGTTAATACGTGAAATGTGCCTAAAAGTATTTGTTTGTGAAAGTCAAATTTTCAAACTGTGATTTTCCAATATTTTCGTGCCTATGAATGGACATACATCTTAACTAGTCAAAAATATTGATGAAGTTCAAACTGAGGGCTAGGAGAGATAAATGTGGCTTAATACAACTACTCTAAAACTTCCATTGGTTACTATACACGGGTAGGCATCAGCGGAACTACCGCGAAATCGCGTCAACGTAAACTTGTTCCTTCGTCACATCCGGGACCTTTCGCGTTAGTGGCATCGTCACACAAAAGCCAAACAAAGGTAGGTACTCTCGCTTGTTTTGCTTTTTTTGTAAAAGAATGAGCAAACTATGTAAAAATCCGGCAATGCTATTCCATGTAGATATGATTTACCTTGCTAAACAGGCCAAACGCGATGATGAAAAAAGCTTTGCTCTGAGATGAGGACCGTAACCAATTCGAACTCAGTACGGGATTTCTTCAGTTTTATGTCAAAACGAAGAAAGTTTGCAGATGTTTTGCCAGTTTTAGCTCAGAGCACGAGCATTTTACACATGGCATGTACATAACAGCCCTTTTTCTTCCTTCGGACGTAAAAAAATCAAACGGATCATATACTATGAAGGAGTGATGCCAATGTTTTCAGGCGCGAAGGCTCCTTCGCCACCGCGTTAGTTGTATTGTCACGCTCTAGTTCCTTGGAGGATACCATGTCAGTACATGCAGGCGCGGAGAGAAATATGTGTATTTTTAAAGTATCTACTGAAGCACCCCAATCGACCACCAATCCATCTCAAGCTGCTCCCCATGTACAAACTAGCACACTTACCCCAGTCTCACCCCCAAGAGTCCCACAACCTTTAGCTCAGTTTTTTCGCAGATGTGCTACAGATGCAAGTATCAGGTATGGTCCACTTGCCCAAATAGACTTGCAGTACAAAGGCTGAGCTAAAGGTTGTGGGAGTCTTGGGGGTGAGACAGGGGTAAGTGTGCTAGTTTGTACATGGGGAGCAGCTTGAGATGGATTGGTGGTCGATTGGGGTGTTTCAGCAGATACTTTAATAATACACACATTTCTCTCCGCGCCTGCATGTACTGACATGGTATCCTCCAAGGAACTAGAGCGTGACATTACAACTAACGCGGTGGCGAAAGAGCCTCTGCGCCCGAAAACGTTGGCATCATTCCTTCATAGTATATGATCGGTTTGATTTTTTTACGTCCGAAGGAAGAATAAGGGCTGTTATGCACATGCCATGTGTAAAATGCTCATGCCCTGAGCTAAAACTGGCAAAACATCTGCAAACCTTCATCGTTTTGACATAACCTGAAGAAATCCCGTACTGGGTTCGAATTGGTTACGGTCCTCATCTCAGAGCAAAGCTTTTTTCAACATCGCGTTTGGCCTGTTTAGCAAGGTAAATCATATCTACATTGAATAGCATTGCCGCAATTTTACATAGTTTGCTCTTTCTTTTACAAAAAATTAAAAAAAAAGCGAGAGTACTTACCTTTGTTTGGCTTTTGTGTGACGATGCCACTAACGCCAAAGGTCCCGTATGTGACGAAGGAACAAATTTACGTTGACGCGATTTCGCGGTAGTTCCGCTGATGCCCACCCGTGCTATAATAATCGAATGGCTAAAATAAGCTCTTTCATTTTTCTCCTATAATTGTGTTTTACCATCAAAACTGAATAAGTAACTTGTAATATCTGATTCGATCAGTCTAATCAGGATGCTTGCTGACTTTTTGAGCATGCAAATTGCAGTTAATAGCTTGGATTGTAAATAGACATATGGCAAAGCTTATTTTTTTAATATGAAAGTATGTTCCTCACCTTGACCCAGCAAATCCCTTAAATGATGAAGGCATATTATGAAATTACACAATCTATGTTAGAAGGAAGCAAGATCAAAGTGGCGAACATTCTTTCATATGAAAAACATTTTATCATATGACGTCACGTCTGGGAGTGAAATAACGCCATGCAATAAAATCGATAAACCACTAGTGGTTTATAGATTTACGGGAAACGTTATGACGTCCATGACAACGTTGCGATCATAATGACAAAATGATAACGTTTTTTACGCCAGAAATGCGATTTCAAAGTATGTCTCATACACGGGTGGTAAACCTAGGAACTACCACGAAATTGAGTTAACGCAAATTTGTTCCCAAGCCACATCCGGGACACGTCGTGGTAGTTTCCAGGCCGAAAATTGGATAAAGAAAGGTTGGTGTCACGTTCATTTTTGTTTTATTTTACAACTAAGAACAAACAATGGTGAAATCCGACAATGCAGTTCCGTGTAAATGTGTTTCAGCGTCCACTCTAGCCCAAAATTTTGTATGGAAAGTTATGTTCTTTCTTTTGATTCGTGTTTCCCCACTGAGCATCGGACCAACTTTCCCCAAAGTTCGAAAGATTTTAGCCCATATATGTCATATTAAATGGAATTTGATACCATTTGATGATGAAAATGATTAAAAGACCCTCAATAAACGTTCCTACACAGAAAAAAAACATCTGAGTATTTACTCGTAAACAATTCATGCCCAGTTCGTCCTGTGTGGTAGTTTCCAGCTCATCGTGGTAGTTAAAATGCTATTGTGGTAGTTTCAAAGAGTGTGTAGGATACGTTTCTGAAGTGGTACAAAACATTTTAGTGGTTGCTTGTTTTGCATGACATCCCTCGAATTCGTCGATTAATTGCCACGGTAAACAATTAAATCACATTTTAACTCCATGAAGAAGCAAAGCGAAGCGATGTAATGCGTGACAGGTGGAGATCATGTCCTGGACTACCAAACAACATCTAATGAAATCTAAAGCAAAAGAAGGTCATCAGTTGAGTCCCGGTGGACCAAGCAACAGACAAAAAAATGATATTAATTATTTCGTCACTCGCTACGTTGTTCCATGTTCAGTCAACTTTAAGATAAAATGGCAGGCTAAGACTACTGGCCCAGAGTATCGTTAGTACTTGCGCTTCAGAAAAAAGAGGAATATCCTTGGGTTGGGTCACTTTTGATATACATGTGAGTGCGACTATGAACGGGCATGTTATTTGATAATTAAAAAGCATAGTTATTCAAAAACAAAATATGTGAATATCCCTTCTTTTCATTCTTCTCACCATTCAATAGCCCACTAAATTTAAAATTCAGGCAGTCGACATTTGTTAACTGACAAAAGGTTGTTTGAAAAGGTCTCTGTAGGAATAAGAGGGGTATTCAAGGTTCAGTCCGCACACCCTGTCTTTAAAAAAAATGAAGTAGCCCCTGAATAGAAAACATCTGCTGATGCGAACTACTACTAAATTCCTACAGTCTTGGAAACTACCACAATAGCATTGCTACTACCACGATGACCTGGAAACTACCACGCAGGACGAACGGGGCATAAATTGTTTACGAGTAAATGCTCAGATGTTTTTTTCTGTGTAGGAACGTTTATTGAGAGTCTTTTGATCATTTTCATCGTCAAATGATATCAAATTCCATTTAATTTGACAGATATGGGCTAAAATCTTTCGAACTTTGGGGAAAGTTGGTCCGATGCTCAGTGGGGAAACACGAATCAAAAGAAAGAAAATAACTTTTCATACAAAATTTTGGGCTAGAGGGGACGCTGAAACATATTTACACGGAACTGCATTGTCGGATTTCACCATTGTTTGTTCTTAGTTGTAAAATAAAACAAAAATGAACGTGACACCAACCTTTCTTTATCCAATTTTCGGCCTGGAAACTACCACGACGTGTCCCGGATGTGGCTTGGGAACAAATTTGCGTTAACACAATTTCGTGGTAGTTCCTAGGTTTACCACCCGTGTCATATGATAAATAGAATCTAACATTCGTGCTCTTGTATTATTGAATTTATTAAACTCGTTGCGAAAAAGAGATAAAATGCTCGGCAAGCCTCGCATTTTATCTCTTTTCCTCAACTCGTTTAATAAATTCAATAAAACATGAGCACTCATGTAAGATCCTCTATGAACATTTCCATTTACAAGCAGAAGTATCATCTGCATTTTGCATGCTAAAAAAAACGCAGGCATACGAACTTAGCAGATCAAAGCGTATATTGTTAGAAAAATCAATTTTACATTCTTTGATGGTAAAACACAGTTGCGGAATTAATAAAAATCTTACTTTTTAGCCCTTCAACTGATATTGTATCAAAATTTAAATTTTGAAGGGCAGTTATGTAAAGCTGTATTTATCTCCCTTTGCCTTGGTTTGAACATCATTCAGTATGCTTATGAATAGTATATATGGGCCAGGACATGATAAAAGGTACCTTATAGATGTAATAAAATCTAGCCACGACTAACCAAACTGTGCTGGTCAATATTCCACATGACTTATATTATATGTCCTAGGAATTGCGTGATAACCCCTATCCCACCCTTTTGCTGAATCTTAAAAGAATGAATGAGTATGAAAAAAAAGTGAGTATGATCAGAAAATACCACAATCACACACTGCAGACCAACCCACGGCACTGTGAGGAAGAGCTACATAAAATCACAAGACACCAGGAAGACAACTAAGTAAAGCAACCAGCTCTCTCTTCCCCATCAAGATAATTACAAAACTAGAAATTTACACATAGCAATGTACAACAAAACATGGAACAAACACAGAACTCCACAATGGGAGAAAACAATCAACAACGAATCAACAGCAACAGAAGCGCCACCTTAGAACGAACAATCCCTTCCTGGTTACTTGTATGGAAAAGCAGTATAGTGAGAACGTCAGTATATATGCATTTGACAACAATGCATTGGTTTAAAAAAAGTTCACAAGCATGCTTATCGTGCAAGACAATACAAGTATCAGCTTCTAAAGGGTGTTAGCGTTTGACATCGTGTCTGACAGCGAATGTTTTCACACAAGTATGTTTACTATGGGTACTGTCTTTCAATCATTTTAGAAAATCTTAAATTTTCCCAAAGTATGACATTTTTTTAGTTTGCATGGTTCTCTACAGCCTTGTTGCTTAGTAAAGGTGTTAAAGACTTATGTAAGATAAAAAAGCAACTCCATTTAGGGTTTCTTAACCAATTCGGAAATATTCTTATCACTATGGCCATTATATGACAATGGTTCTTTGTCAAACACCCACATTTTGCTCCTCGAGCCCAAAGATTTTCGAGGGGTACTTGATTTTGAAGATCATTTATTCCATGACAAAGTATTTGATTAATCATCCAGTTTTTTATTTCTTATCAAGTGTGTCAACTTTAAAGAATTCCGGTGGCATTTAATCCATTATACACATTATAATCAAAATAATAGGAATACAATTTTATTGTGGAACGAACTTTCTTAACACCCTTTACATTGTGCCAGTTCAGTTCTACGCCATCTTGACGTGTCATTTGTCCATCAAATACTTTGTTTCTATAGCAGACTTCATCAATCCAAAATACACCTCTATGGCGTTAGCATGCTCATTTCGGCACCACACTTCTGCCAGTAATCTCAACTGAAATGTCTTAAAGGGGACATATCAAGGTTTTTCATTTTTAATTGCAAATTCCTTTTATATGTCGGATTTTATGTATTTATTAAGAACCCAGATCATTTTCCACAATGGTAAGTGATAAAATGAGTATAATCATCATTTTCTTTAAGCTTGTGCGCTTTGTCAAAAAATATCGACTTGCTTACTTCCCTTGAATTAGTTACTTCCCCTTGCTATCGGAGTGTCCTGATGACGTCACAGAGGCAGTTCATGAAGGACTGTTAGTATAGAATCCTGTTGGATTCCGATATTTTATATAATATTCTCTGATAAAGAAGGGTTTGTGTGTTTCAAATATCACTGCAATACGCATTCTGATCAGTGGGTCCGCTCTCAATTAAATTGTGGATAGATTTTTTGTGTTTTAGTGAATTAAATGCCCTACGATAATCTATTTTTAGCGGCTCAGAGAAAATGGAAATCTCCAAGACAATTCAAACGATTACGCGTCTATGCGCACGAAACAGTCGTGAAAGCATTTGTAAACCTGAACATCGAGCTATCGTCAATTCAAGCAATAAAAACGGCAGTTTAATTTTGCAATGAAATGAGTCATAAATATTATTTCAGTCCTCCGTTGCGTATAGGTTAAACGAATTTTGTTTATTTGAATTGATTCTTTGCGTCTTTGAGTCATGTCAGGTTGGTCTTCCTAGGTTGAAACAGTACTTAGAAGATATTAATGGCTCTTGCTCATGGACACAAACCGCAGCAGTGCCACAGGTGAGGCTCGAGCCCGTAACCCTTCGATCTCGTGTCAAGCACTCTACCATTAAGTCACTGCGCTCCCTAATGAATTTTGCATTGTGGGTTTAACTCCAGTGGGGATTCATCAGTCTGTACATAGGGCTCTAAAACTGCCGGGTCTTTAACATGCGCGGATCCAGAACGTTTTGTCATAGGGGGTCCAAATTTGACTTCTTGTTTTATAAACATTTTAGTTGATGAGGGGACAGAGGATCCAAATACCACGATAAACGGGCCATCATCGACCCGCCAGCGAAATGGCGTTTTGCTGGCGTGCCGATGATGGCTCAACCGTGAATGCTGGCTTTGTAGCCTTGTGATTTTTCAGGGGATCCAGACCAGTATTGCTAAGAAACCCTATATTTTTTGTGATTTTATTCAGGGGGGGGGGTCCTGACCCCCTGTCCCTCCTCTGGGTCCGCCCATGTTTATTCACCGAAAATTAAAATATTAATGCATGGCGCACCAAGATAATGTAGGCTATCTCGTTGAGGTGAGTGTTCATTACGGCATCAGTTAATTGGAAGAGAGAGAGAGAGAGAGAGGGAGAGAGACAGAGAGAGAGAGAGAGTTCAAAGCCGGCTCGTGAATTTTTGCACTTACCGCATATTTTTAGACATTTTTATACATGCATGCACAGCCATCTGCTTCTTCGTCACCGACTATGCTCCTAAGTTATCTGTGTGTGAGAGTGGCAGAGACTGTCTGGACTGTGCGCAGATACGTGTTTTAGACTTTATTGGTAATACTAAAATCTCATAAGCTCGCTTTTTCTGTGTTCATTGAAAGCGTCTCGCGAGATGCTTCCAATGAACGCATAGTTTATATTCTTATAGAAAATATAAAAAAAACGGGATCTGTGTTGCATCAGGATTTGAAATTCGCAGATGCTCACGCAATATGCTCTTTGATTTCGCTGACTAAATGGCGAGTCTATCTCCCCTTCCCGATATGACATGCATTTTGTCATGTATAATTCCTGGGCCACGTGCAGAAACAGCAACTAAAATCAATAGGTTGTCAATCTACATGTACAATCCTCGGGTCGACATGCGCCCAAAGCCACGAAATTTTGGTATTCGTAAAGGAATCCTTCATACATGGCTGCGCAGCCATCTAGCGGGGCTAGGGGCCTGAGTCGTCATCGATGCCGCCAGTAAGCATATAGAATTGGGCCAATAGTGGCCCGATCTTGGATACTAGATGGGTCTTTTCTTTATGTCTATATTGTTGGTGGAGGCCCTTTCAAAACTGCATGTGCGCAAGCTCGTCTGATCCTTCGGTGCAAGAATGAAAATCGCATGAGCTTGCTATAATTTGTCAATGGGCTCAATGGAAGCGTCTTGTCTCAAGAAATGCGTAAAATGATCCCAATGGGCAAGTGGTCAAAAATAGAAAGAAAGAAAAACTAATGCGACATAACAGACAATCATAAATTCAACAGTCAGTGAACTTACTGAGTATGCTCGTGCATAGCCCGGCGATCCTGATTCCAAATTCTTAAAAAACGCAAAACTGCGTTTCCGACAGTCAAAAATATCGTTTTCGATCGCAAAATAACATTTTTTGCAATCGATAACAATATATTTTGCGGAACACGATCATCGTTTGAAAATAGAAAACGTTGTTGTCGCCGATCAAGTTTTAATCAATGCGTTCTCTATTGTCGCATGCCGGTGTGATACGACAACGTCACCCGTTGTTTTTTTTTTTTTTTTTTTTTTTTTTTTTTTTTTTTGATAAACTTGAGCATTTTTTCATGTAGACAAATAGAAGATCTAGAATCGATATAAAATGGGGTTTGATTAACAAAGACATACAATTTTATTAGGCCCTATAGGCGGCTGCCGATGTGAGCCTACCATATGTTTTCAACGGGTCTTCAACTTTCGAGGAACTCGTTGGAATATTGATAAGTGTGTTACAGTAGCCTAATGGCCCAGACTCGTCAATGTCTACCCCGAAAATAATTTAAATCGCTATCAAGGGCGATATCTGTGATGCATTATTCAGTGCGACAATACAGTCAATACATAGTCATCGGACGAACTGCCCTTGTGACGTCACAAATCCAAGGGAAGTGACTCGCCGCTACAGAAATCAAGGGAGATAAGCAGGATAATAAATTATCGACATCAATTAATCAGCGGTCTAATAAACGAAGATATTCTTATTTTTTTTTTACCACAAAAAATGATATGCTAAGCTCTTAGTACCATTTTCTTCCACATTTTACTGGATTTAGAACTTTAATATGTCCCCTTTAAATGATTCTGACTTTAAAGCTTGAGTAAAATATTTTGGTATGCCCTGTTCAGGTTCAGATACATTAACCTCTCTCTATACCAAACCATGATATTCTCTAGCAATATCATTAATTGATGGATATTTATAAGTGCACATGAAAAATCTACGTGATTTGCACGTCTGACAAGACGAGACAGAGTCACATTTGCTTCACCACCAAAAGTTGAATGCAAATCTACACGAGACTGTTACAGGAACATTCCATCGACAATATAAACATCTACATTTCAGGGAACATATGTGATTATCCTCACCTCTAGTTTACTGAAAAGAGTTGATTTGTCAGTAAATATTTTAAGTCCATTAATATGGGCAAAAGTCAAAGGAACTGATGTAAGGGGAAACGCAAGCACCCTTTTCAGTTTTAACACAAACTAATGACAGATAAAGTAAGCGGCCAAACAGTTCTTTGGCTCTTTATCTTCGTGTCTTAAGTCTCAAATTTCCTGACAAAGCATTGTATGCAAATGGTTTTACGTTTCTTCTGTGAATAGGGTTTTCAAATCTAATTTGTCAGCATAAGGGAGCATCCTGTATTAACACATTTATGTCATTGTTGTCGCTGTGTCTGAGTTGCTAAAATGCACCCTGCAATATTCTCAGATATCACCTTACCTGTATTTTGAAAGTCTGTAAAAAGGTCCATGGTAGTCCTGATGCCAGTGATTAGCTTGTTCAGATCTACATTGTCACACTTAAATGGGCTTGGTGTCAGCTGCATTCTCCTTCAGTCCTGGCTTTATAATAATGTCTCACTTAGTACAGACCTAGTCACTATCCACTTCCTTCTTGCACTCACCAATTTACTGAATGATGCCATCCCCTTTAGTCTGGGTGGAACACCAGCAATGACATATCTGCTCTAAATTCCAATCCACAGGTGTCCTTAAGAATGGTTTGTTCGTTCGTCATCCATTGAGCATAATTAGGACAACATGCAGCAAAGAATATAATTGCACACAAGTTACATAGACAGAAATAGAAAAGTTTAAATCATTTGTGGTGCAGGATCTGTTGGAAACAAGATAGATCTCAACAAGGTCAATGTACATAATCCAGAAGGCTGCTGTTTTATCGTGTTTCCTGACCTTGTAGGATCTGTTTAATGCTCATACCTCTCCATAGATGTCTTGTGACTTTTGGTGATCTGTGGCTCTTCCTCACGGTGTTGTGGGTTGGTCTTCAGTGTGTGATGATGGTATTTCCTGATCATACTCACTTCCTTTTTTCATACCCATCCATTCTTTTTATTAAGATTCAGCAAAAGAGTGGGATGAGGTTTCCCGTGGGAGGTGGGGGTTATCATGCAGATCCTATAACATAGAATATAAGTCATATAGAATATAGACCAGAACAGTCTAGTCAGTCGTGGCTGGCCATGTGGTGATAGCTATACATTGAGTTCACAGCTTAGAAACCGATAGGGCTGGGTCAATATCCAGGCAAATCTTAGTCTTATCTGGGTTCGACTATAGTGTATGATTGTGGTATTTTCTGATTATACTCACTAACTTTTTTCATACTCATCCATTTTTTAATAACGATTCAGTAAAAGAATGGGATGAGGGTTATCCGTGGGGTGGGGTGAGGGTTATCAAGCTATTCCTAGAACATAGAATATAAGTCATGTGGAATATTAACCAGCACAGTCTGGTCAGTCGTGGCTGACATGTGGTGATATCTAGCTATACACAGAGTTCACAGCTTAGAAAATAATAGGGCTGGGCCAATATCCAGGCAAATCTTAGTCTTATCTGAGCATAATTTAGTCACATTGAGAGGAAACTAACTTTAAATATACCTATATTTACTGTAAGAGCTTGGATTATGCCTATTAAGTGTCCCTTCCTCATGGTGACATGGGTTGGTCTGCAGTCTGTGATTGTGGCATTTCTTGGCCATACTCTATCATTTTTTGAAACTATAATAAGTGTTCATGACAACACCTTTGTAGTGCATGAGATCGAATTATAAATCTGTCTTAGCTTAAACAAATAAATAATCATCCTCTTACCAGAGACAAAAGTCATTAGTTTTCTGGGGCTAAAAATTATGCTATATTTTAGTGTTAGAAAGCTTAACTGGCATGTCTTATTCTTTTTTATATTGAATATTGATCATTATATATTGTTTGCTGCCAAAATTTGCATTTTACAACTAATATTACATGGTTTAAAGTATAAACCTACAAGGATATCCCAATTTTAGCGCTATTTTGAGATATTGTCTACCTTGGGGTATTCCCTTGCGCATAGCACTTTTGTGTACCAACCGATTTTTTAAGAGTTTGATTTTTGAATTCAGCACACTTGTCTACATTAGATCACACCTTCAAAGCTTTTGGCCACAACCACTTGATTAAACCTATTGCGGGCTCTCAAGCTATATGGATTTGCCTTTTCCACTAAAAATAGTAAGTGAGTATGATCAGAAAACACCACAATCACAAACCGCAGACAACCCCATGGCACCACGAGGAAGAGCCGCTTAACCATCACGAGACACCAGGAAGACAAATTAAGCAAAGCAACCAGCTCTCTCTTCCCCATCAAGATGATTGCAATACTAGAATGGACACAAAGTAACGTACAACGAAACATGGAACAATTACAGACTCCCACAATGGGAGTAATAATAAACAAAAAGTCAACAACAACAGAACCACCGCCTTTGAACGGACAGCAGCCTAAGCCTGTGTCTTCAAGAGCTGCAACATAGTCTTGATTGCAGTTGTTGTCATGGCATAGTCTATGTCGAATGGGAATCTCTTGTAAATTTTGTTACGATTTTTGGTGAAATATATCTAAATAAACTTTGGGGCATATGTAACAATTTTTACCAGTTCACCCATCTGAGTTCTACGTCTGGACCAAATAATGACGTCATCAAAATGGCCACCAAAGTGCTACTTATGCACATATATAAGAAATTAGATTCAAAGCATTAGTTATATGGGAATTTCTTGCTGGAATCAAGTTTTGGTCTTTATTTGATCAATTTGGTGTCATATGATAGGATAATGACGTGGGTTTTTTTCTGATCCATGGAACCCGTTTTGGGGTGTCCGATTTAATAAAATTGACCCAGAACCCATTACCGGACTTATTATCCCGTAAGACATCATGCTGAAATTGAGTGTGTTTTTTTTTCTTTTGTTTATTTGATTGTTTGTTTGCGTTTAACGTCCCACCAACAGCTTAGGTCATATGGAGACAGCTTAAATCCTCATCTAACAGACTGATGAAGCAGGAGATTGTACTCGCCACCTAGGTTTACAAAGCGAGGAGTTATCAACAACACCACAGCGGCTCCACCACAGCGGCTCCTTGGTATTGATGGATTTGAGACCATACTATATAAATAAGACTGACCCCTGAAGCTATTTTGGGATTATTTTGTTTTGGGTTTAAAGTCCCAGTCAACAGTCATGCCCATGCCGAGATGTTCAGTTAACCTAACCACACTTTTCTGGGGCAGGCTTAGAAATGCAGCACTTTGTGCACGCGCTTTTAAATCCTAGGAAGAGGAGAATGACGATAGAAAATATTTCATGATCAATTTCCATGACAGTATTGGACCCGGATCGAACTCACAATCCCTGTATCAACAATTGAACTCACTACCGATTGCGCTACAGGGCCAAATTATTTTGGGGTTCCTATTTTATTTAAATGGACCAGTAATCCGTAAATTCAGGTTTTGCTCTATTTGATTTCTTTGGAGCATATTATATGAATTGTTGATTGCTGGGCTCATGGATCTGGTCTATCAGTCAGATGCATATGGAGCCTTCGCAGGGGTTTTGGTGAACAGGGGAAAAAGAGCATTTGTTTCAGGGGAGCAGAGGAAGAATTAAAGGCAAATTTTGAGGGGAACAAAGGCAATATTGGGGAACAGGGAACATAAGAAAACAAACTTAAAAACATAAGAAAACAAATTTTGAGGGAACAGAGGAGCAAGCCAATTTATTTTAAAGGGACCAGGTTCTCCCCCCCCATGAGAGGGCTTCGCATATTACTGAGACAACATAGTACCACCAAAGTATTGGCATACATTATAATTGTTATGCAAGCAATGAATTCAAACAAATGCCAGTGCAGTATAAGTTCTTTGTGAGGAGAAGTGACTCATGAAGATTTACTGCAACCATATATTACAAGCTAATGCAGTGTCTAATGATGTCATAATTAGAACATAAGTGTAATCATATCATCTCCAACATGATTTTCAAGCAACTATATAGTGGGAATATACTCCTTTGTAGATTTCTATATGATGCCCTGATACTGAGATATTTTAACACATTGAAGAAGAGACATTTGTGTCTTACGAAACATACATCATCTCAACCTAGTAAGATTGTCAATGGTTGTTCCTGCCTGACAATCAGAAATATATATTGTTCGAGAGCTTTCTTAGTCCCGTCTTCCAGTGAGACATGACTAAGTTTCCTGAAAGCTTCATGTACGGAAGAATCTGCGTTAGTGAAAGCTTTCCAACATGCTATTTGACCTTGCCTGACAATAATCCAGTAATATCAGCAGCATCTACTGACACAAGTGAACGGAACGATATTTGCATGACTTTGCTGCCTTTGGCTGATCTAGACCTTAACATATGACCATCGTATCAACAACTTTAGTCCTGCCTTTTCACTTGCTAAGTTTATCTCATCCTTACCTTTTACAATAAAGATCAAATAGGCAAACCGAACCCCTTTTTTCAGCCACACACCATAAGCAATTAGTGTGCTAAATAAGAATACCTTCTATCAAAAATGAAAGTAGTTCATGTTAGGAGCTGTAATACAGGTTCCAAGTATACTTGACCTGGACCTTTGACTCCAAAATAATATCAGTAATCTGAAAACCTTGGTTGTCATCTGGACACCATAAGCAATCATGCAGTGTGCTGAATAAGAACACCTTCAGACAAAAAATCAACAGGGCAGTTTGAAGGGCAGCTTTATCCCTAACCACAGAACGGCAGGGTGGTGGGATCTCTGGTTGTCGAAGTCACCGAGCAATTTGTGCTCCCAACTGTGAATCACAGCATCCAGGGTTCAATTACTGCTTGACCTATACAGCACTTTATTGCAGTCAGCCTTTTAGCCATCCATCCATGACTAAAATACTGTTGAAAAGGACATGAAATACCAAGGCATGCATGCTTGTCTTTGGTTACGGAGAGCAAAAGTCATTAGCCCTATGACTGGTACCATGAACAACGGCCATGTACATGTGTTCTACGCACTTTCTTTAACCTAGGTCAATATGTAACCAGAGTTAAATGAATATCCTTCAAGGCTTGGCATGAAGCTATGACACTGACCTTGAGTCGGCATAAAGGAGAAATGTTTTCAGCCCTGGAGAGTCCCTACCACCTTGCCGTGGTCTCTGGGGCACACTTCACACAGGGGATGATATTGATTGTAATACTTGTCTTCTCTGGGAGTGCTAAGAGTAGGCCCCACCAGTTTGCCTTGGGTGGCTTTCTCGGTAACTCAAAGGGGATGGCCTGGAGAATGAGAGCATACAGAATATGAACGTTTATAAATTCTGTATGACTCAACTCGTCTCTTTGACTGGGTAGACTGAGGTGGAAACATGACCCAGTCTTTCTTGTCAGCTTTGTCATGCTGAGCCCCAGGATTCTGAAAATGTAAAAAAATACCTCTTTTATCTTCGTTCTATATTATCGTTCTGATGCCAACCATGTGTTCATTAGCTTATATTTTCTTTCTTTAATAAAATAACCCTGGAAGGCAGTGGCTAAACGTGTCAATTGTGCATATTCTATTTGGGCAAGTATACCTTCTATGTATCTCCAGCACCGAGGGTCGGAAATCCACTGTATTAAAGGGCTCACTTGTTGGGTTCCACAGTGGGTGGGGAGCATGGAGGATGAATCTTTCAACTAAATTACATGGCTAAACAAAAAGCAAAAAAACGTCACATAGCAAATTCAGATACTGACTCTGAAAACTTCTACCCAGCTTCTCAACCAACTAAACCAATTTCGTCTACCTCACCAAAAAACCTTATGTACCCAGATTTTTAATAATCCATTCAGAAAAAGAAAGAGAGACTATTTCTTCTCTTTCTCTGTTTGTTGTACATAAAACAATTATGAGCATTGCAGGAGAACCAAAGAGCATAAAGAACCTAAGGTCTGGTGATCTTTTGATACAATGTGCTAAAGAGTCACATGAAAAAAGTTAACTACAGATGAAGACATTTTGTGGTCTAAAATGCTCCGTAACACCCCATTCATCCTTGAATACATCCAAGGGTGTTATTTGCTGTCCAGCTTTGAGCAGAGTGACAAGCGATGATATCAAGGAAGGTATAGCTGAAAAGGGAATTACGGATGTACGTAGAATCACTGTAAGTTGTGATGGTGTCATAAAACCAACTAACACACATGTTCTTACATTTAACTCACCTAACTTACCTACAGTTGTTAAAAATAGGCTTTATGCAAGTGAAAGTAGATGTCTATATACCAAACTCACTTCAATGTTACAATTGTCAAGTGTTTGGTCACCACTAAAATAAATGTGGTAGACATGCTGTATACTGCAACAGCGGTGAATTTGAACATTGTGGACCATCTGGCCTGTGTGACAAACCAGCCAAATGTGTCAACTGCTCAGGTGATCTTCCTGCAAACTCAAAACTATGCCCACTATTGGAGAAAGAGAAGAAAATACTCAAAATAGAATGTGAAAACAACTTATCATTTCCGGAAGCTCGTAAACAATACGAGCAATTTTACACAGGTCAAACCTGTGCAAGTGCTGTAAAACCAGGCACTTGCAACAAATCTACACAAACTGACAACAAAAGCACACAAACAGACGACAACTTTACTGAATACTTAAAACAACAAGCAACAGAAAAAACGCAAGGTACACAAGAAAAAAGTAACTGATCTCCTCAACTCATCTCATCCTGGGTCAGCTCTCAAGCAGGCAATCCTTGATATGATGAAGAAAGATGAAGAGAAGAAAAAAAGAAGAGAAAGACAAACTAAAAAACCTATTAAAAGAAGAAAGATGACAGCAATATCTAAAAGAACAAGCATTGAAGGAAAAAGAAGCAGCACAAAGAGCAAAACAAGCTGAAAAGAAACCATTTTCTATGATTGCTGATAAAGATGAAGAGGAGGTCATGGACGATGATTCTGTGGTTTTCACAGAGCCATCTTCCAGTGATCACCCCCCTAAAGGCACACTGTCACGTTTACCATTACCTTAAATAATGGAAGGTTTCATTATTTTATTACCCCAATTTATATAATTTTCAAGTATGGATTTTAAACATAAAATTATACAATTGAATTGTGGAGGTTTGAAACCTAATTATAATGAAGTATCTCTATTGATTTCTGAATATAATTCATTTGTATTTTGTTTCAAGAGACATTTCTTAACCCAGATGATAACATCTCGTTAAAGGTTTTAATATATATAACTATATTCATTCTGATTGTCTGAGGCCCTCTGGTGGTGCCTCAATATTTGTAAATCATCTTTCCCTCAACGAAAGATTGATTTACAAAGTTAACAGAACTACAAGCAACTGCTGTTTCTGTCACTCTAGACATTCAATCTGGGTCTTGGCTGATAACTTATGTCCCATTATGCAAAGTTTATCAAGCGTGCTTTCGATAATATGCTTAATATTGATTTTTTTCTCTAAAGCTCTAAAGAGAAATGTAGTTATTGCCTTTTGTAAATTTTGGCATTGAAAACTTGTCGTCAAGATATCTCAAAAACTATTACAGCAAGTAGCTTCAAACTTAGTCAGCTGATAGAAGATAATGAGTAGATAACCTGGGGAAAATTAAAAAAAAAGTTTTTTTCTATTTTTTGAGTTATTGCCCTTTGCAAATTTGGTCATTGAAAACTTGTCATCTAGATAGTTTGAAAATTATTGAAGCTAGGAGCTTCAAATATGGTCAGTTGGTAGATGATGATGAGTAGATTACCTTGTGAAAATTGAAAAAAAAGTTATTGTATTTTTTAAGTAATTGTCCTTTGTAAATTTGAGCATTGAAAACTTATGAACCCTTCTTGTTACTATAAATGTTATGTGGCTCTTCCTCATAGTGTCCTGGGTTGGTCTGCAGCATGTGATTGGTGTATTTCCTGATCATACTCGTTTACTCTTTGGTGCTTTATTTCTGGAAGAATGTTCAGCCTATGTCTGCATTTTGTTTTCACTTTTTTTGTTTTCAGTGACAAAACAATCACTTTGAAATGGGTTTGGCGTCCCCTTATGATCAGAAATATCTATGACAGCAGCTAGTCTTAAAATCTAAGGTCACGTTAGCACGGTATCTTGCAATTTTTTACATGGAAATCCTTGTCGGATGATGGGCGCTTGTATCTTGTTAATGGACTGACCAAAACTATTGCTAAATTTATTTTGCGCAGTATACTTCAAACTATTTCTCATAGATGAAGCCAAGGTTTTGTTTTGGTGTTAGATATCTATAATTAAAAAAGAAAATTTTAAAGATGTGTGTTTGCAAACATTACTTATGTGCATGGCTTGGTTACTACAGAAGGGTAAAATCCAGTAACTTCGGATATCAGGTAATTTGGACATACATTTGCTAGCAGTGAAAATCCAGATGAGAAGGCTCTTGTCTCATCAGGATTTTCACTATTGCTTAGTTAGTTTATTTTTTTATATCTATATATGAAATATGAAACATACAAGGTCGCTGTCCGAATTTAGCTGACTGTCCGAATTTACCTGACGTCTTCCTACAGCTAACTAAAGTTTCGTCGCTTCAGCGCTATAGTGTTCTAAGTGACATTTTGGTCAAAAATGAGTTAGAAAGTAGATCAAATGTTCTATCTACTGGTGAAGGTTTCATTTGCTTATCTACTCCCAGTAAGCTTAAAATTGCTGTGCGTTTCTGTTCTATCTACAAAAAGACAATTTCGTTCAGTGCTATAGTGTTCTAAGTGATTTTCATCAAACGACCAATGATAATTATGTCTCGTGACTGAGTGAGTTCAGTTTCATACTGTTCTATTCTACATAAATTCACTTCTCTTGGAGAAATTGCAAAAAATTGCAGTTACCTCCCTTACATAAATTTAAATTTTCCTTAATTGAAGCGGTTTGTCGGTCTCATGACGAAATAATGGCTATATCGGCTACTTATAGATCCAAATTATCCGCTCAGTCAAAAATATAGCTCAAATTGATCCATGGACAGAATAATAAGCTGTAGAAACAGATTACCTCCCTTACACATATTTAACCCGCTTAAATTGAAGTAATTTGTCGATGCTATTACAAATCAATGGTTAAATCTGCTACTTTTAGGTCCAAATAATCAGATCAGTCTAAAATATTATACAAATTGACCCCAATGACAGAAAAATTAACTGTAGAAACAGATTACCTCCC
>CAXHUL010000317.1:0-62000 GCA_964019695.1 Loripinus fragilis | reverse complement strand
AAATTTAATGAAAAACGGTGGCAAGTAGTGGAATTTGATGGAAAGTAATGGCAAATGATGGAAGAACTCAAACTGCCACTGTTTTTTGCCATCAATTGCCACCAGTAGTGGTGAAAATTTGTGGCATTCAGTGGCAAAGACTGAATATTCAGTGGCAAAGACTGGAAAAAACGAACTTTGTAAATTTTTTGGATGGCAAATCGATGGAAAAGAACTCAGAAAATAAACCAAATAGCTTTAACGGTGAAAAAAGAGAACTTAGAATTATTTAGGAATGGAAATCGGTGGCAAATGACTTAGTTATTTTGTTGTTGGGAAGAGACTAAGCTTTGGGGCTAAATCAACTGAGCCCTTTTTGCATGTGTGGTTGTTGTCGTTCTTTTTGTCTTTCCTAAGAAAAAAACTTATTTCAGGACTGCTGTCAGGTCAAACAGTTTGGAGCCAGATTAGGTCCAACATTTTGATAGTCCTACACTGAAACCAAACCGTTTGCAACGTTTGTCAGAAGATGACAAAGGTATTAATAATTTAATGTTTTAGTGCCATCCGTCTGTCCCATTAAGCTGATTACGTATCTTGGCCCGTTGTGCATAATGCCCACATATATATCTGGACGTTCGCTAGCATATGTCTGCACGCCCACAAATTCATAAAGAGCGCATGTGAGGCTTCGAAATGCATGCACCGTGCGAATATCAACGTTGATCATGTCAGTTTCAAGTTCATATACATCGATATGCGCAAGAGTCGTCATGTTTACACACATACAAAAAAGCAGACTTGCCTCTGGGTCTCTATTGTAACAATATGTGCATACGGTAAGCGTCTGCGCGGCTTCGCAGGCTCGCCTGGGCCTTTCCTACCCGCCGATAAAACAAAGACCCAGGCGGCAATGTAAGGATACATTGTGGGATCTGCCTTGCATCGATGAACGTTTGTATGTCTGTCCTATAAAATTCATAGATTAAAATCTGCAATCTATATATATAGCGCATTTTTAGAAGAAAACAGTCCTAGCATGCACGAAGTATTTCTACAAAGACCAGTCACAACGAGAGAGAGAGAAACGGGTCATGCACTATTTGCGTTTATTTTGAGGCCCGCGTGCGTTTCGCGCGACCCGGTTGCAGAATGGTGTCGCCACGGTTTGAAGTATCACAAAAAACGTCAGTAAAGTCACGTTCAAGCTCAATACAGCAGGAACTTTTCATGACAGACGCTCTTACGTAATCTTATTAAAGCAAAGTTTCAGAAAAGATGGTTAAAGAAACTGTTTTTTCTTATTTTCATAAGATTATATTCTATATACATCGAAAGTGCTTCCGACAATGTATGTTTTGAAAATAAGAAAAACAGATATTTCCGTCCGTAAACGGTTAGAACCTTTGTCCAGAAGAAAAGGACAATCCGAGGGACGATCGAACCTAAAAAACATGCAGTCAATGCTAAGGTGTTCTCTGGTGGCTTGGAATTTGGATGCAAATTTGACAAGGCATCGGTCACATGCAAATTAAGAGCCTTTTATATCTATAGATAGGAGTGCGTATCCAACAAAACAATGTATAAACATTGATGCAACGTAATGACGTTGTATCGACGTTTTTGCGCTTTGTCTTCTGTGTCGTTATTCAACCACCAAATCATAAACTTTGGTACTCATAAGAACCGTCTCAATGAGACGGTTCTTTTTGTACTCAAAAGAACCGTCTTAGTGAGACGGTTCTTTTAGCACCAAAACAAAGAGTAGACATTAAGATTTTTCGCACAATTTCCTTTTAACTAAACCTCTTAGGAGAATCCCTTTACAAAGACTTATCTTCTAAATTTCGTGTATTCAAGTGGCCATGCCACATCGGCAGAAGAAACTCTGATGCTTAGCCCTGGTGGATATTTTGCGTACTGAAAACGGATTTCTGCGCATTTGCACATAAAGGACTGTGCTGTGTTTCATAATACTTAATTTTTTTTTATTGAAGAATTTTACAGATTCTTTACGTAAATGAGGAGCATCATTGATATGTGCAACTTAACTGGAAGCTGGGTCCTACACACGTTCTGTGGTCTGACCTATTTGTGTTTGAAATCATAGAGATGGCATTTTTCGCCACCGATTGCCACTCTGATATTGTCGAAGAAATCAATGAATAGGTACACAGTGGGATAATAAAGGGAAAGCTGCTTTTGACTGCTAAACATGACATGTAGTTTTCCTGCCTGGTGCCTCTTCGGAGAAACGAACTAACGTGTAAAGTTTAAATGATGAAATTTGAATGATTGTCACTACAGTACGCCATTTTAACTTTTGCTTTCCAAGAGATTGTTATGCGGAAACATCTAAAGAGGGCGATCGTGGCTTGATAATTTGGTGGAATATTCAGGAATTGACTACGCTTTGACGGATACAGTTGGTAAGTTGATTTGAATTTCTGATGGATAATTATCAGACTATTACAAGAAAACAAAGATTTTTTATGAACAGCCATGCGTGGGTGAACTCGCGGCGCACACATGTGCGCGACCAGGGCGGGTGCATGAGGCTAAAATCTGGCGTTAGAATCTATTCACCACTTGTATTTTTAACATATAAAACTTTGCCATGGGTTTGTCTGCAGTTTGTGATTGTGGCATTCCCTGATCATACTTTTGTAGAAAATTTTACTCTACCGACCGCTGGTTGTATGGTGGCAAGATCGAATGTAGAGCTGCCCGTGTAGAACTTAGAAGCTCGAAATTTGCGACACGTGAAGACATAGTGAGCCTGTGTTTCTGCACAGTCTCGTCAAAAAAGTTTAATTTGATGGTAAGACCAATGACACCCTTGTCCTTATTGGTTCCTAGGGCGTATGCACAAGTTTGGTTAAATTAAAATTGCTTAAATTCGGCCCTATTCCCAATGCAAAAAAAGTACGCATTTTCCCCAATTTCAGACGAAAAATTCCGAATCTGACCAAGCCTACTTGGCCACAAAAAACTGTAGATGTATCAGTTGAAAAATTCTTTAAAAAGGACAAGAAAATAACATAATCATTTTCACGAACCGTGTGGTATTTAGTATAACCGTTTTTCGGAATGCGCGAGTAACTTCCCTTACCCCTTTTTTGGAATGCGCGAGTAGCTTCCCTTACCCCTTTCATGATGGAGCGAATCAAGATCGCTGTGAGTGTTTTCTGCTCGTTATCGTAGCTAATATTGCTGTGGTAAACTGCTTATCAATTCAATTTTTACTTGAACGTAAATAAAACTATTGATTGCTATCATTTGAGGAGAAGTTAGGAAGAATTATTGACGATTCAGTTGTTTTTAACTTTCGTACCGGGATCGAAATCTGCAGATTATTTTCGGCCATGGCTTCTTGTTAAATTGTACTACAGTACTGTAGTGTACAACAGAGGCGAGTTCAACACGAACGTTTTACATTATTGAACGATAGCGAGCGCTTGCTCTACACAAAATGGCTGCGCCTTGTAACAAACAAATCAAGCGCCCCTAACTTCAACTTCAATGGTTTACTCTTCCACGCCCAATGGTAGGCATTTACGGATGAGGATGAAAACCTTGCCAATGGCTGAAAAGCAAAGGGAAACCCCTTTCCACCTTCTATTTAAATTGTTCCTTTTCATATATCAACACAAAGAAACATACGTCGTTGTTCCAAAAATAGAATCTGAAAATATAGCGTGCATAGTCCCTCACGAAATCCATTATTGTTTTGGTAGCCATCTTCGAATTTCGGGCGAAACGCCTATCAACTTAAATCAAGAGTTGCGAGCAGAGAGAAAGCACTCCAAGCACTCTAATTGTTGAACACTTCTCACAGGTGTCAGGTGGAACTATTTTCTTTATTCCTCATCCAAAACATAAGTTGTGGGTGCTCAAAAGAACCGTCTCAATGAGACGTGTTTTTTTTTGAGAACCCAAAACACATGTTTAAATTGATGGGTAAGAAAGTAATTATTATTTCACCGTAATAAACTTCCTTATCTGGATCTATGACAGGGATAATTCTGGCTCAAAATATCATGAGAGAAAATATCTCATTCAGCCAAGTCGGACGAGAAATTATGAATTTTCACAGAGAAATTTTAGCAAAATCCTTTGATTCGTTACATTTTGCTATGAGATTTTTCTCCCATTAAGCCATTTTCAATGAGATTTTTAACAGAAAAATGAGCAAATCTCTCAATATCTCCCCCAAAAATGATCCCTGCTATGATTATATATCAAGAAACAAGGTATAAAGGTAAACTTTTTGTAATCAATCGAGCAATGGAAACTTGTATATATGAAGACTATAAATATTCCCAATTTTAGTTGAAACAGCCCTAATTTACCCTATTCCATGGGCCCTGGCCCCATTACCAAAATAGGAAGTTTTAGAGGTCAAGTTTATCTCTCTTTATGGGGTTTGTGTGCTTGTTTATCTTTTTTAAAAGAAACTTTTTTGCTTTCTATTTCAGTCATAGAGGACAAAGAAATGTTACTATAGCTAGGACCATGCTCTTTGCGTTAACAGTTTCTATCCATCAAGGTGAAGCAGAGCGTTGATCAATCTAGACGACCAGTCTGAGAATGTCTCAGTGAGGATGCAAATTAAGGTTTCTAAATTATTTTTCATTTATTTTGTGAACAATTTCAGTCTGGTACTAACTGACCTGCCAAGCAGGGAAGGCTCAGGAGAGCCTGTGAAAGTGTGCATGCTTGCCATAGCCTTTGCTGCTCTCAAAGTATAGATGTAGATGAAGATTCAGGCAAAAAATTAGACCTCTAACACCACTGTTAGCTCAAATACTCACAGCTTTGTAAATTGAAAGTCTGTCTATATAATTCTTTGTTTACGAATGGATTCTTACAACTGGTTTTAAATAATGAGCGGGCTGGTTCATTGAACATATCAAGGGGTTATAGGTTAGAAATTCCAAATTAAGAATGTTTAATCCTGGCAAAACACAGTGCAGACCCTGATGAAATGCAGCATTATGCTGCATTTCATTTGGGTCATCACTGTTTGCCAAAGTATACCCATTTTACAATATACAAAGGGTTATCAATATAAGCATGAACCTATCCCCTTTTAAGGAGGGGTATAGTTTCGACATTTTCGGCCTGACCTTCAATCTTTCCATCCAGAATCAAATTTCAGCATCCAGTGGTTAAATATTATGTATTCTTGGTTTAAATGATTAGTACAAAGAGTATAGTTTTGCTAATATGGCGCAATTAAAATGCATATATGATAAAGTGGTCTTTGCCTTCCGCAAAAAATAAAAAAAACCCTGTTTATTCACCCATTTAAGCTGAATGGATTTTCCAAATCTTATCAATTGGACTGGTCCTTTTCAATTTTGAGGGTTGCTGGGTGGTATTTTTCATTTTGATTCAAATCTCTGTGAGCAAGTAATGGAGACCCTGATCAGACACCACGTTATGCCGCTTTGCGGCGCCTGAACTGTGTCTGCTCTGTTTGCCTATATGTTTCACAAAAAGGACTAAGGTTATACACTTAAATGCTCTTCATACTCTACAGTATACACAGCAGACATAAAAAGCAGACAACTTCTTCATGATAAAACAATAGAGGTTTGATAAAGGTTAAGATAAGTTTGCTAAAAATATCCAAATGTAAAACAAGCAAATGCTTCATGTGATAAACCTAGAAATGCCCTGTTCTGAAAACAGTGAAGAGCCAGAACAGCTGGCTTCCCTTACACCAGATGATCCAGATTTGCAATAATTTCCAATTTGCTTGTGAATACATGGCTCAAAACTGATATCCATAAAGTTAGTTTGTTAGATAAAAATTAGATGGCTGTGGCATATTTATGAAAAATCAGCATGGTTAGAGCTAGTAAAATGGAGTGAACCTGTGTTTAATTTTGTTTTCATTTATGTTTCAGATGCAGCAAACCTGTGTTTCGTAACTTTTGTTGCAAAAGATTTTGAAGAGAGGACTTTCATTTTGAGTAGAGAGACTGCCAAGGAATCAGAGAAAACTGTGAAAATAAAAAAGGAACCTTTATCATTGGGGTATCAGGCCTCCAGATACGAGTGCTTAGTAAAAAATATTTTTCTTATTTCTCAACCAAAACATATGTTTTGGGTACTCAAGTGAACTGTCCCAATGAGATGGTTTTAAGACAGGCTTTCTTGAGCACCTAAAAGAAACTTTGAAAATGATATTTAAAAAACATGAACAATTTTTCACACCAAATTTTTGTTTATCTGGAGGCCTGGATACATAAACTGGTTTCAATTTAAATACATCCAATGGACAGCAGCTTGAAGTAATTTAGTGACGTATACTACTATAAATTTAAAAAAAAAGATGATGTTGTGTTCAACTCAGTTTTTCAACCTTCGGATAAAACAACCAGTGACAGCTAATCCTGTTCTTTTGTAGGTAGGTTAAAATGATGGTATTTAGTGACATTTTTGCAACATATATTGCACTCAGAATGGTTTAACAATTGAACTGTAATTTTTCTGAGTGTAAAGGGCAACCAATGGTTGATGAGGTAAAAATGCCACTAAATTCCATGATTTTCCACTAACTAGCCATCAAATGCCACTGTTCTCCATCATGGTGGCAATCGATGCAAATAATTGCCATCATTTTCCATCAGCTCTGGCAAACGGTGGCAAAAACGCCTGTTCAATCTTGATGGCAAATGGTGGCATATAATGCCACCGATTTCCAGCGATATGTTCCAATACTCCACCGTCATGGCAAATGGTGGAAAATTTGCCACTGTTTTTCATCAGTACTGGAAAACGATGGCAAAAAATATTAGCGGCACTTGGTGGCATAATTGCCATCAATTTTCACGGATATGTTCCAATACTCCATCGTCATGGCAAATGATGGCAAATGATGGACAAAATGCCACCATTTTCCACTCTCTTTATCAATCCCCTGTTTTTTCACTCTTTTTAACCATTGATGGAAATACCCATCTTAGCTCGTTCCAAAACTCCATCGTTTTCCATCGAAATCGATCCGTACATAAAAGAACAGATCGAGACAGCGCTTTTAAACTACCCACAATGTATTAATTCTATTCGAAATAAGCAAAAAAAAAATCCCGATATTCCAAATACCCATATTATCTTAATCTAAAATTAAACTTATCTGGTACAGATTGTGAGATATAGAGGATTAATTCTTTGCCTACCAGAGATGTCTGCTCATTAATAGTTGCAAACAGTCGGACCAGTCACGAACAAGATGCAAACTACGTTTACACGAAATAGATCAGCTCTAGCAGTGAATTGTTTTATAATAATACACTGTTTGGAGGTCGCTTGTAAAGCAGATCAAATCACAAGCGCGCAGTGTGAGTGATTTATCTTTGTACAATTGACCGACAAATAGTGAATTATTACTCAACAATTCACGCATTAGAGCTGTTCTATTTCGATTCTAAAACAAAATAAACGACAAACTGAACACCATTTGAAAACACATTTGAAGTCTTCAGCTTCTTCCATCTCTCCGCCATTGCACTGAAGAACTCCCTCCTATACTTAGACTATGTCGCATACATTTACATGTATTTGTAACATCTTTTAAGCGTAAAAACGATGTAACACCGTCTTACGTCATGAATGACATCATTTTCCATTAACAAATGACGTCAGCTAACACATACTTTCCTCGGGATTTCAAAACTGTGAATTATTGTTTGATATATCACACTTTTTTAGCATTGGCTCTATATGCGAGGTGTGTTAGAATGCACCTTAAACTTTATTTCTTCTTTATCTAATTTTCTAAAACAAATGGCATACAAACCTGACTTTAACTTTGTTATTTTGAAGATAGCACTAGGTTTATCATTGGTTATATGTCCTAACAGCTGCCAGTATTGTCCTACTGCACTTGGCCAGGAAAAATAAACTGAAATGATCAAATAACATGCACTTAACAACCAGTATGGAAAATATTCTAAAATATCAAACACTTCTCTCTTTTCTCAAATAAAATGTCGGTTTTCTGTGCTGGATTTCACAAAATGCTTGTTTATAGAAAAGCAAACGGGGAAGACCCTAATGATCAGACTGCTTCTTCATTTGCAGCACAGGAGCTTTAAGTTTGATCCTTATATCACTTCTAAACCCTTAAAACCAAATATCTCAAAAAGTTATTATGTAATGACATTATGAGTTTTTTTGGTTTTAAGGGTTTAGAAGTGATATAAGGATCAAACTTCAAGCTCCTGTGGTTGCAGTCTGATCTGAGTCTACACTGTTTGTGTAGGCCTAAAATTTAAGCAGGCAACTAGTGTTCAAAATTTTAGAACATTTACCGTTTGTTTGTTTTGTTTGTTTGATTTGATTCTTTAAGTCTTCAGTTAAACAGGGACAGGTCTTCCTGGGTTGAACCAGTACTAAGCTAGAATAAATGTGACTAGCTCAAGGACCACAACGCAGCGAGGCCAGTGAGGCTCAAACCCGCAGCCCCTCGGTCTCGAGTCAAGCACTCTACCACTGCCCTCCCAAACATTTACCGTATCAATAATATACACGAGGGCCTGGATTGGGGGTTTGATAATTGCTAATCATTAAAATTCTGGCCACTTAATTGCTTGCAAAAAAAAATAGTTGCCTAATCTATAAAATTCACCTGTTAATCAGTAAAACCAATAAACGCCAGTTTTCACTCAATCGTTAAAACCTTAGAATGTGTTTGAATGGTAATCACTAATTTGTTTATCCTCATTATATTTTAGGCAGAAAATCATTAAATTTTAGACTCCAAAAAATCTCTAAATGTTACTTTATAGGGCTAAAAATGGCTAATCAATATAAAATATGGTCATAAATTGCTAAAGAAAATACCCCATCACCATGAGTCAAAAAACCCTTTTTGTGTGTCCATATGCAAGCTACAGGGCTTTAGTTATGAGTGCGTACTAGAAAATAATTTTCTTATTTCTCAACCAAAACATATGTTGTGGGTACTCAAAAGAACCGTCTCAATGAGACTGTTCTTTCTAGAACCTTACTATTTTATGCTCAAAATTTTTGTTTATCTAAATCTGTCTTTTGGGTTTGTGACAAGGTACATGTATATGTAGTGTTCAAACCAGCATGCTTAGCTACAGAGGCTAGCTAGACTAATGAAATTTTTCCTGTTGTAAGCCTAGTTTTCTACCTTCCAGAGAGAGAATAGTGCTAATTGGACCGCAAAACAAGTTTCATAATTTAACTGCTTGTACCATGCGCTGATCCAGAGGGGGGACAGGGGTTGGGACACCCCCTGAAAAATCACAAAAGTAAAGGGTTTCTTAGCATTACTGGTCCGGCTCGCCTGAAAAATCACAAAGCTACCATGCGAGCATTCAATGTTGGGCCATCATCGGGCAGCCAGGGAAACGCCATTTAAATGGTGTTTCGCTGGTGGGCCCATGATGGCTTACTTTTAGTGATATTTGGTCCTCTCACCCTCATTATCTAAAAAAACATTGTCAGAGTTGGACCCCCTCCGGCAAAACTTTCTGGATCTGCGCTTCTTGTACATACCTACCAGTCCAATCAAACATTTTAGGTAGATCTGGATCTAATAAGTAAGATTTTCAGCCACAATAATTTGTGACAATTCATCCATTAGTCAAAATATTTGTTCGATCCGATTCTTTACATCCCATCAACAATCTTTCAGTTAAACAGGGACAGGTCTTCTTGGGTTGAACCAGTACTAAGCTAGGATAAATGTGTCTTGCTCAAGGACCACAGAGCAGTGACGCCAGTGAGGCTTGAACCAGCGGCCCCTCAAACTTGAGACAAGCACTCTACCACTGAGCCACTGCGCTCAGTCAAATGAATTTGTACAAATGTCACTACAAGTTTTAACCCTTGTACACAAGTGCACAGGTTTAAATAAACAAAAAATGTTAGCGTAAAATTGTAAATATATCCTTACCCATAATTTTTAGCATATGTTTTGGGTGCTCAAAAGAACCGTCTCATTGAGACGGTTCTTTTGAGTACCCACGACATATGTTTTGGTTGAGAAATAAGAAAATTAATTTTCTGTTACACACTCTTAACTAAAGTTCTGCGAAGTGACTACAATGTACTAAAAAAGTAAGCTTTAGCAAACAGTGAAGATCCAGCTGAATGTGGCATTTCATCAGGATATATACAGTTTATAAAGGTAAGAAAAACCTTCAAGAGTATAAGTAAAAAAACATCATAATTTGATATTCTGACCGGAGACCCCTTACAATATATAATGGACAATCCCATCCTTACTGTATCAATCAGTATGTGAAAGTCCATCAGTATATAAAGGGTTACAGGCCTATTTAGCAACAAAAAATCATTTTTTCTTATTTCCCAACCGAAACATATGTTCTGGGTACTCAAAAGAACCATCTCAATGAGATGGTTCTTTTGAGCACCCAAAACAAATGTTAAAACTGATGCCAGGATAAGAAAATATTTATAATGCTACTCTCAGAATTTTTGTTTATCTAAACCTATGGGTTAAAGAGGTAGTTGTAAAGTATTTAGACTAAATATGGAATGCCCTTATTTCAGCTCTGAACATGCTATTAGATCTGAGACTTACTACACATCTGGCACATATTTTCCTAAATTTCCAACAATTGTGCCTTTAAGAGCTGGTTACATGTACTAAGCTTGGGTGAAAGTTCTAAATTTACAAAATCCTGAACTTTCGAAACTTTGATCTTAAAACTTGCAGTATGCCCACTAAATTTTCACAATTTGAAGATTTAAAAATGGTCAATTGTCTTTACACAGACTGAATATAAATCAGAGAACCTATTATTATCTCCCTATTTCAGCATTTTGAGGCTGACTTTCTATGGAAAGTCAGCCTCAAAATCCTGAATTCAGGAATATTCTGAAAACTTTCCCTTTGGTTCTATATAAAATCATTGTCTCGTTTATGAGGTTCAACAGATCTTGCAAGTACCATTATTTTGGCTTTAACAGTTATAGAAAAATGGACATTTCAAGATTTTTCCCTTACAAAATAACAAATTTGACTTTGCCGCAAAGTAGGTAAGTAAGTAGGTCAAGGTCAACCCAGAATTATAAAAAGTGCAAACTAGGTAGGGCCCACATCTCCAATGCTAAATACTAAATACCAAGACCATTGGCCTTTTGGTTCCAGAATAGAGGATTTTTTTTATAGTTTTTACCGTTAGGGCCATAACAGCCTTCATGGTCATGTGACCATGAACATTTGTAAGAAATTTCCTTCCCTCAACTTAAGGAGTCTCCATATGAAATTTGACTTCAATCAGCCCAGTGGTTATTGAGAACATTGTTTTCTTTCGAGGTGACCAAAATCTGATGTATAACCACCATTTTGGTGCTCGAATTACATATATACATAAACATAAAGTTTATTCAGGCTTAAGCATTAAACAGCTTAACACCATTCAAAGAAAGCTTAAAAATTTTCATTTACTGCCAATATGTTTGAGCAATAAGACCCAAAGTGGATTTGTTTATATTATTGAAGCCCCAGATATATTTTTTCCGGGGAAAGATGAGATTGGAAGACTAGCATAAGGCTGGTACTTTTTTATTAGTTGACTTACGGGATTTTCTTTTCAGATATAGGGTCGGGGGAATGAAAAAAAAGCTCTGAAAATGACCAGTTAGTGGACTGGTCATTTTCAGAGCTTTTTTTTTTTAATATAGATCTGTGACTGTGTGCTATTTGGTTACAAATTGCTTATAGGTATATTGGTTATTTCCCTTGATAAAAATTGCACAATTCCATGGAATTAAGGGACTTCATTATATTTTTCATTTTTTCGTCTTTCATAAAATTTGATTAATTTTGGCTTGCAAAAGCAAGATTTTGAAATTTAGAGAAACAGGATATTCACACACCTGACAGGTGGTCACTAAAAGGTCTTAATCACTAATCAGCTTTCATGTACAGTTTTCTCATTTTGCTTGTTCTGCATATAAAACTTTTAGTATTTTCACACCTTATCAAGTTAAGAAAACATATTTCAAGCCAAAACAGGAAATCACCTTGGGATTAATTTACGATGCTTTCACAGGTGTTTAATCTTCAACTGGGCAGGCATCTTAAGTAACTCATTTCATCTCATGTCTAAAAAGTTTTGGATCATTTAGATCGACCAATTATAAAAAAGTTAACATATTTCGATCGACAGGTCGGCGTAGACATCTAATTTTTGCTAGTTATGGTGAAATGCTAGTGCACTGGTCAACTACAGACCTTAAACTTAAGTGCCTAGTTGTAGCTATCACAAGTTCTGAAACCTAGGAATATATCTTAAACTATAGAACTGAGTATTAAGAAGAATTTATATAGAACTTTGTATTGTGGAGAATAAGTTAGAACTTTATATTAATTACTGTGGATAATAATATGCTTGTTATCTGTTGTTATTAATGTGGAAAGCTAGAAGAAAATAAGAAACAAAATAAATCAGGAATTAGACATTGTCATGATTGAAAGGACTTGTGTTTCTATGGCCTATGATCAGGCCCGACTTCCAACTTAAACCGAAAATCTGTCGATCAGCCTGCTAGCAGTTCAAGGGAAAGTAACTGCGAGCTAGTGGGATCAGTGTGGCCTGCACGAGCTTAATTCCCCATTTTGCACAAAAGCAGGCCGCCCCCACGAACCCCTGGTTACAAAATAACATATTTTGATTAACAGGTCGGCATGAGTGAGCCTTGCTGGTTTCCATTTTGGTAATTTTCTGAGAGTTCAATTTAGGCAGTCGAAGCGTAAACATCTAATTTTTGCTAGTTATGGTGAAATGCTAGTGCACTGGTCAACTACAGACCTTAAACTTCAGTGCCTAGTTGTAGCTATCTCGAGTTCTGAAACCTAGGAATATATCTTAAACTATAGAACTTAGTATTAAGAAGAATTTATATAGAACTTTGTATTGTGGAGAATAAGTTAGAACTTTATATTAAATACTGTGGATAATAATATGCTTGTTATCTGTTGTTATTAATGTGGAAAGCTAGAAGAAAATAAGAAACAAAATAAATCAGGAATTAGACATTGAAAGGACTTGTGTTTCTATGGCCTATGATCAGGCTCCACTTCACACTTAAACCGAAAATCTGTCGATCAGCCTGCTCGCAGTTCAAGGGAAAGTAACTGCGAGCTAGTGGAATCAGTGTGGCCTGCACGAGCTTAATTCCCCATTTTGCACAAAAGCAGGCCGCCCCCACGAACCCCTGGTTACAGATCAACAGAAAAACCAGTAAAATTAGTAAGGTAAACACCAACAGTCTGTACTAAATCTTTAAATATTTCATCATTTTTCTAAAAACCTGGACAGGACAATCATTTTTAACAGTGTCACTCTCAAAAATACACAGACAGAATCTCAAAAATATATTATTTTTTTTTCAACAAAACAAATAATATATAGAGTCGGTGGATAGAGTCGGTGGATAAAATAAAAAAATAATTTTAGTAATTAAATTTTATTTTTTCTCTACTTTCCGGAAAATTACAGTAGGAGGGTTCGTTAATCAACTAATAAAAAAAATTCTGGCCTAATCATGATTATAGACAAGATAATAATAATTAGATATAGTTGAAGTATCTTGTAAATACATGTAGTATAATTTGAAATGTCAATGTTAATAGTCATAATTTTTAATGACTATCTCACTATTACCATTTAAACTGATTACAATATGGCTATAAAGAATCATTTCTACACTTTTATATCTATCATCAGACTGAAAACCGAGAATTTATAAGACCAAAAATTCATAAAACTAGCATATTGCCCAAAGTGGGTAATATGAGCTTAATGCCCGACCCGGGTAAACCCGGGTTTTATGGGGTTGGTTTACCCGGACAGGTAATATCGTGCCCACCCTGGCTTGAGCTAAAAAAAAGTGTCCTAACAAAATATGTTCCTAACAAATTCACACAGTGCAATAACGTAATCATATTGTATAATGACCTCACAATATGGTATGTGCATCATCAGAAAATGTATAGAGATGTGTATGCAGGGTTCATACAGGCAAGTTTGAGTAAAATTCAAGGACTTTTCAAGGACTTCTAAAGACTATCCTACAGTTTTCAAGGACTAAAAGTTTAGGAAAAATCCTGATTTAAGTGTTAAAATTCTACTTCAGAAATGCTAGACTGAGATAATGGAGACATTAGAAGTGGAAAATTAGAGTAAAATTGTTGTGCCTTTATTCGGTGCAGCAGTTGCTGCACCAAATAATGGCACAACAATTTTATACTGATTTACTTCTCATTCAACAGTTATAAGTCCTGCAGAAAATAGTAGAATTCAATGACTTTTTAAGGCTTTTGAGTGATTTTTCAGTACTTTTCAAGGCAGATTTAATTTTCAAAGACTTTTCAAATTCAAAAAAGCCCTCTGAATTCAAGTACTTTTCAAGCAGTGAATCGTTATAGCCTCTAGTTTCTATGCAATTAGTTACCTGCTCCACCAAGACCATCTGGGAACGGTGTCTGACCAGTCATGAACACAACAATGTGGTTAATGTTGTCAGCATCTTGAATGTTGAACAATACTTGATTCTCACCTATCTGTTGACCATCTGTCTGCACCTGAAAAACACAAAAGCAGGGATGTGGAAATACCATGCCCGACTTGTCCGACCTGGTCCCATTTCATTCAGGACAAGTTTAAAATTTCTATTTACTTGCCCTTGGACAAGTACAAATGTATTAAGTTAATACAATTCTGTATTTTGATTAATTATTACAAGCTCATATCTTGCATTGAAAACAGTGTGGATCCCAATCAGCTGGCTTCTTCAGAAGCCATCTGATCTGGATCTACACTGTTTACAAGAGAAGCCAGCTGATCAGGATCCATACTGTTTACAAGAGTTGATATATATCTGATTTCATACTGTTTTTAAAAGAATAAATTGTTTAAGCAGTGTAAGGTATAAGCTTATTTGTTCTTTCGGACAAGTAAAATTTTCTATGGACAAGTTCATTTTGGCTTTTTACTTGTCCTTGATCAAGTAGAAAATTTTACTATTTCCACATCCCTGACAAAAGGTTTCAAGCCTCCAGATATGATATGTGCACATTCCAAACAATTCTCAATGAGGCAGTTCTTTTTTGCTAGCCTACCAAAACATGTTTAAAATGATGGAATAATCACAATTTTATGCTCAATAAATAAGCTTATCTTATATGATACAAAGCATTTCATTTTATTAGTAATCCTACAGTGACTTTTATCCAAAAAAATATGTTTTATAATCATTCGTACACAAAGAATAATACAAAGAATTTCTGTACAAACTTAACACTTTTGCTGCCAAGCACCTCAAACTAGAGGACCTGAAGGTCCTGAGGCGCTCACCTGATCTCCTTAATAATGCTAAAATAGTTCAAGGTCAACTACAGCTTATTTTGTTTTACCATATATGGAGGTTGAAGCCATTTTGGTCAAGTGACCTAAACAATCTAATGAATAATCCATCAAACAGCCCAGTGATTTCTGCGAAAAAGATGTTTAGATAGGTGTGTGGCATTCCAAATGAGTGGCCATGGATAAAAGGTCACAGGTCAGCTTGACATTTGGTACTTAATATAAAACTATTGTCTCAATAGGTTTAACTATTATGAATTCGGCTTAAACAGTTATAGAAAAATGAACATTTTAAGATTTTCTCCATATAAATGCATTAGGAATCATATTTGACCTTGCCACAAATTAGGTCAAGGTCAACCTAGATTCATCATTTGTGCAAACCTGGTAGGGCCCACATCCCCAATGCTACATACATGAGAAAACTATGTTTTAATATGTTGATGGGACTCCAATATGAGCGACCTTGGCTGAAAGGTCAAAGGTCAACCTTGACCTTTGAATCTTATTTATAGACACTAGATTGAACAAATCAAGTGAGAATAATGACTTTGGCTTCAACAGTGTTCAAAAAATCAACTTTTCAAAAAAAAATCCTATTCAAATGCATTAGGAAGCAAACTTAACCTTGACGTTAAGTAGGTCAAGGTCAACCCCGGATCATCATTTGAACAAACTCGTTAGGCCCCACATCCCCAATGCTACATACCAAGTCTCAAGGTCACTGGCGTTCTGGAGAAGAAGATTTTTAAAAGGTTTTTACCATATATGGGCATGGCGGCCATCTTTGTCATGTGACCAAAATATTTTGTATAAATTTTAACTATCTTATCATAAGGAATCTTCACATGAAATTTGAGTTCAATTGGGTCAATGGTTTGTGAGAAAACTATGTTTTAATATATTGATGGGAACACAATATGAGCGACCTTCGCTGAAAGGGCAAAAGTCAACCTTGACCTTTGAAACTTATTTATGACCATTGTCTCATTAGTTTTAACATATCAAGTAAAAATAATCACTTTGGCTTTAACAGTATTAAAAAAATCAACTTTTCAAAAAAATTCCCATTTAAATACATTAGGAAGCAAATTTGACCTTGACGTTAAGTAGGTCAAGGTCAACCTAGGATCATCATTTGAACAAACTTGGTAGACCCAAAACCCCCAATGCTACATACCAAGTCCCAAGGTCATCAGCCTTCTGGTTCTGGAGAAGAAGATTTTTAAAGGGTTTCTACCATATATGGGCATGTCGGCCATCTTGGTCATGTGACCAGGACCATTTGAACAAACTTTCGTTCCCGCGTCCTAAGGAGTCTCCATATGAAATTTGAGTTTAATTGGCCAAGTGGTTCCAGAGGAGAAGATGTTTGAAAATGTTGACGGACGGACGGACGACGGACGGACGGACATACAGACGGACGGACGCCGGAGTGACTGGTATACTATAAGCTCAGGCTCAGGTGAGCTAAAAACCAATACCTCAGTGCCGAGCATGTTTCAAGGACTCCTGAATATTGAGGATATATGGGTTCAACACAGAGTATCTCCAGAACCATTCAACCTATTGCTATGAAATTTTCACAGAATGTTGATAATATATAAAACTTTCATTTGAATCAATAATAATAGAAAAGTCACGTGACTGTTTGCGGCCATTTTAGGAAGCCATATTGAAAATAAAAATAATGCCTATAAACAACTTTTTTATGAAAAAAAAAAGACAAAACACCCATCTACACCAAATATCAAATATTATACAATTATTGACTAATGAGGCATTGGATATGATGTGATATCGACCAGATAATACCAATAGCCGAGGTCAATATTGGTATTCTCTGGTCGATATCACATCATATCCAATGCCTCATTAGTCAATAACTGTTTTATTATATAACATTTAGAGAAAGATGTACAGGTATTATTGCACCTGGAAAAAATACTGAACTTATATACAAGTTTTGGGACAGACAAGCATTTAGCAGAAACAGTGCAACCCTAAATAAGACCACCCTTTTACTATTGCATATATGTTGTGCATGAGTGTCATCATTCAACATTTACAAACAAGAATTCTAACACACTTCGCATGTAGAGCCAATGATAAAATAAGTGTGATATGCCAAACAATAATTCACAGCTTTGAAAGCGCAGGGAAAATGTGTGATAGCTGACGTCATTTGTTACTGATAAATGACGTCATTCATGGCGTTAGACGGTTTAAAGTCGTTTTACGCTTTAAAGACGTTACAAATACATGTAAACGTATGCGACGTGGTCTAAGTATTGGCGGGAGTTCTTCAGTGCAAAGGCGGAAAGTTGCAAGAAGCTGAAGACTTCAAATTTGTTTTCGCCGTTTATTGTGCATTAAAATCGAAATAGATCAGCTCCAGTGTGTAATTTGTTGCGTTCTCAGCATCTACGATATGATTATTAGCCACGCTTTACGGCTAAAACAAGATCAGATAGGGACAAGTTGTGTCACTTTTGGTCAAAAATGAAATCGCAGGAATCACAAAACAAGCTTTTTCTTTCCATAGCTTCATATCTTGTGTATTTAATTCTAGAAGGTTTTTGTTGAAGTTCTTTTCATTAAAAAGTTACAGCACTTGAATCAATCTTAGGTGGCAGATATACGGACACTACAGGCTAAATCATAACATAATTGTATCTTTTTAATTATTGGCTTAAAACAATGATTATACCATGCAGAACTTCGCACAAGTATTGGTGCCCTTGGATACTACTAAATATTTTATTTACAAAAATGATTTTGTTAAATTTTAGCACAGAAGAAACAAGGCTATGAAATGCTTAAATTTAGTAAACTTTCTAAATTTAATATTTTAATGAATTGAGCTTTCAGGAACAAGTAAACCTCCTAACTTATCACATGATTTCGATTCTTAACAATAGAGTAGTTTAACATAGCCTCTGTCGTCAAGTTGAGTAGAAATCAAGTCCAGTCTTAGTGTGCAATATTTTCTACGGACACTACAAAATTGGTAGCAGATGAAAAAGTGCAATTTGCAAATGAAAGATATAATGTTCCCTCTGTTAATTAGTTTGGGATAAACAGCAGGTCCTTCAAATAGTTGAAAAAATACATTGACTTTAAATTTTACAAATTTGCCAGATAAATATAATGAAAGAAATATCAGTTAGGGAAATGACAAATATGGTAAAATTAGCTTGTGTTATATGCCTAAAACATTTTCCTGGTCAGAGGAAATAAAATATAATTTAAACCACTGTTTAGAGCTTGCTCCAAGCTTTCTGAAAATGTATAACATTACTATGTTTTGATTTAATATAGCAAAAATACAATTCTGAATAGACCTAAAAATTAGTCATTTTTCAATGTTATGCTGTTTCATTTTGAATTTGTTAAATTTGGAAAATTTGTATTTGAAATATGTGTGTTGGAAACATAATTTTTAAAATAGAAACCTTAAATTTCACATATATGAGCTAACGTAAAATGAACATAAAAAATGTGTAGGCGAAGCGCAGTAAGTTTAAGCATTTTTTAAAAAAATGCTTGAAGCGTTATACATTTTGGTTTTTCTTACGAATTAACTTTGCTTCACTGAGCCTGTTGCCACTTGGTCAGTCACAAGTATGCATATTTTTTGCAATTTATTGAAGCTATGGGCATGTTTCTCTGTAACAAATTCAACCACCACCGATGATTTGTCTTTGCCAGTAATTTTTTCGTCACTTTAGAACTGCACTGTTTGGTAGTGGTAGTGTCCGTAGATCACACATCATTGCATCTAGCAGATTGCTGTACTTTAAGATTAATTAACGTGTCTCTGCTAGTTTCTATTTCAGAGGGTGGCACTGATTAAGAAATGCAATGCTTTTTCAGTTGTCTTTCACCAACACTTTTGATATGAGCGGCCAAAGTCTGTCCGTAGAATGTAGTGTCCGTAGATCACACTCGTTAATGTCATAAAATTACAAAAATATGTTATAATGGCCCATGTTTTTATGTTGTATTTATTACTTCCAACCAAATTAATAGTATGTAAATCAATATTTGGGCAATTTTTACCTTATGTGTGAATGGAAGAGGTTCTAAAGGACATATTGTTTCAGAACCATGTGTACCTCTTTCTTTCACAAATTAGACAAATATAACCCAAATATTGATTTACATACTATTTTTTTGGTTGAAATTAATAAATACAATCTAAAAATATGGGCCAATATGACATATTCTGTTATTTTTTTAACATTAAAAAGTGTGATCTACGGACACTACGTTCTACGGACAGAGTTTGGCCGCTCATATCACAAGTGCTGCTGAAGACAACTGAAGAAGCAGACCTTTTCTTAATCAGTGCCACTCATTGAAATATAAAATAGCAGAAACATGTTCATTAATCTTCTAATACAGCAATATGCTAGATGCAAAATATGTGATCTACAGACACTACCTGAAACAGTGTAGTTTTAAACTGATGAAAACATTACTGGAAAAGACAATTCATTGGTAGCCGTTGTATTTTTTATAGAGAAACATGCCCATAGCTTCGACAAATTGCAAAAAATTATGCATACGTGTGACCAAACAAGTGACAACAATACAGCAAAGTTAATTCTTAAGAAAAGACAAAATGTATAACGCTTCAAGCATTTTTTAAAAAAATGCTTAAAATTACTGCGCACTGCCTTCACATTTTTTATGGTTATCTTACATAAGCTCATGCGTGAAATTTAAGATTTCTTTTTAAAAAATTATGTTTCCAACACACATATTTGAAATACAAATTTTCTAAAATTAACAAATTAGAAATGACACGGCATAACATTGAAAAATGCCTAATTTTTAGGTGTATTTAGGATTGTAATTTTGCTATATTAAATCAAAACATAGTAATGTTATACATTTTCGGAAAGCTTGGAGCAAGCTTTAAACAGTGGTTTATATTGTATTTTATTTCCTCTAAGCAGGAAAATGCTTAAGGGGTATAACATAAGCTCATTTCAAAATCCCTATCTGATCTTGTTTTAGCCGTTTAGAAAAGCAGAACCAGAACGGGAAAAACAGCAAGGAGTCTAATTTTAGTAACTAATATACACTGGCAAGCACGCGCAAGCCAGTGAATATGACAATATATTGACTGGCCACGTGAGCGCTCTAAGCCAATGAAATTCAGTCTTTCTTCTTAGTTATATAATAAAAGGATTTATTCTGATACTATATTGTTTCATCAGAAATAAATCAAAATATAGCAATTGAAGACTTAATGCATCCTGTATTTCATTCCCTTGGACATGCAAAATCTAATGACATTACAATCATTTCTTAAAAGTCAATTCTTGTACAGAAAAATTGCGTATTCTTCCATATACTATATCATTTTATCCCCTTTACAATTTGAAATAAAGAACAAAGATTTGCATCCCTTATAATGCTTAAAAATATAGAAAGCTATCAACTGTGCCTTTAAATTTCGACAATAGTCGTGTTTGGCAGTGAACGGTAAATTTGACTACAGCTGCGTTTGCAACAAAAGTGTTAAAACAAGATTTACTGTATACAATTGCCCTAGTGGAAAGCAAACAGTATAGACATAGGTCAGACATCATATGGTGCTAGATTAACAACAAACAAGCGTGATGTGAGCATAAGGGTTCTAAAAGGTACACACTATGGATAGAGATGCATATACATGGCTAAGCAGAATATAAATACAGATCAGCTGGCTTCATATTCTCTACTTTTCTAGTGCTGTTGATGGAATAGATAAAAAAGCTGTGGATATGAAGCCAGCTGTTCTGAACCTACATTAATTGTTTTGTTTCATTAGGTGGTAATATTTTGTGCGTAAATCAGGTGAACCGTTTAAGTTTTACAAAGCTGCAAGAAAGGAAGGCAAAGATCAGCCTCAGGAATCATTACAACAGCGACATAATGCCACATTTAAATGATGCTAGACATACTTTAACTATATTAAAGACATATGTGACTATGTTCCATGCGCAGATTTCTTGCGTTGCGAAACAATGATAGTTGTCTCGGTCCTGTCTTTCGACAATACACTCGGCTATACAGGAGAAGAAAAAAGCTTTTTATCACTGGAAACAGAATGACAGATCAAATGATCCATCTAACTTTTACCTACTTGAGAAAAAAACTGAAAACCTCTGAATTACTTAAGCATAGCTAAAAGGAGACATCTTGAAAAAGACAGATATTATTAATGCAAGGCAATCTGATAATGCTTTATTCCACCGTCCTTTACGCAAACAAAAAGGGCAATGTCATAAATTCATTGATGAACTTAATGTTGGGCAAAGTACATACTCTGATGAAAACATCATAGATGGATGGTACAAGGATTTTAAAGGACTGGCAACTAAAAATGTGAATGATAACTTTGACCTAAAATTCCTGAAACAAGTTCAAGAAGAATTCCCAGTAATATATAGGAATTGTCTTGACTCTAGTGCAAACCCAGAACCTGTTACAGACAAGGAAATAACAGATGCAGTGAAGTCCTTGAATCGAGGGAAAGCCCCAGATGAATTTGGAATCACTGCTGAGCATATCTCTGGAGGACGAGATGTCATTAATACTAGTAGTGTCAAATTCCTGATCAATCGTGTTCTCTTCAACAAGGAGGTACTTTCAGATATGATTCCAATATTTAAGAACAAAGGCAGTAGTAAAGACTCTCAAAATTATAGGGGTATTACTATAACACCAGTTCTTACAAAGATCTTGGAAACAATATTGAAAGCTAGAACCCAACCAATATTAATGGAATGACAAAATCCACTCCAAAGAGGATTTACAGAAAAGTCATCCCAAATGAATTGTGCCCTGTTGGTAGGAGTTTTACCGAAATAACAAAGACTTAAATAAACCCACATATGTTGCATTCATGGATGTCAAGACGGCCTTCGATGTTGTGGTTCATGAGAACTTGATGAGAAAGCTGTACCATAATGGTGTTGGTGGCCTCAACTGGCTCCTTATCAATAGTCTCCATCAAGAATCATTAACCTCAGTAAAGTGGCAAGGACAATTATCTGAATCCTATGTAAACGATTAGGGGGTCCGGCAAGGGGCGTGTTGAGTACTGATCTACTCAAAGTCTATGATAATGGACTACTATACCCCGGCATCCAATTTAGGTTACCTTGCACCCCCCAGGACAATTTTTTATGGGTGCCAAATTGTTCATTGGGACCCCCTGGATGCAAAACATAGGTGTCCTAAAAAAATTTGGTTTGGGCTATGTGTAATTGCATGGTTTCTGTGGCAAACTATAGCGAATTTGAGAAGGGGGGTTTGCCTACAAAATAACTCATATCTCAGCTGTTACTTATCCTAGACTACTAAACTTAATACCAAATTAAAGCTTAGACATAGGCCTATTATCCCCTTGTTGCAAAAATACTTATGAAAACATTAAAAAAGGGGTTCACAAGATCAATAATATCTCAGCTGCTTTTAGTCGTAGATTGCTAAAATTTGTACTTAAATAAAGCTAAGACATAGGCCTTTCATTCCATGGTCAAATATGCAATGTATCATAATTGCATAATTTTCATATTCATGAATATTAATAAAAACACTAAAAAATAAGGGAAAATCATTACAAATATAAGTAGGCTGATTTCATCCCAATATTGTCATTGTTGCATGTTTTAATATACAAATTTGTAATCAATGTTACATTTGACAGGTCCATTCATCCAGTGGTCCTATATGAATAATATCTCATTTGAATATTCATGAAAATGCACGAAAACTTAAAACAAATGAGGGAAAATCATGTAAAAACTATAAGCCAAGGGGAGGGGTTAAAGTACGATCTATCCTGCACTCCTAGAGCCTTTTAAATTCATGCCTAATTGTTCAGTGGGACCCTCAGAATGTGAAACAAAGTTCTCCTCAAAAGAAATTTGGTATGGGCTACGTGAAAATGCATGGTTTCCATGGCATTCGCTTATAGATCAATTCAATGCTTAGACATTGTTCCCAATTCTATAGTCCTTTAGGCATATGGCATGTTTTTCTATATAGTATTAACACCAATATCTACCACTTCCGGTCTATAAAGTTCCGGCAATACGTGTAAAAACCGCCAAATCGACTTATACATTTACTAGTGTGTGAAAGAATAGAATTTTGTAGAAAAATAAATCAAGTTATTGTACCTTTTGAGTCATTTATAAGCTGAGAAAAATTCATTTTTCTGATGTCTACAAATGACACTGAAGTGCTAATGCTATTGGTCACACTGGTCAATGTAAACGCACCGGTGGTTGCTACAACGAGCTGGTGGTTGCATTTTACAGCACCGGTGGTGGCGTAAAAGGTAAAAAAAATCTATACCTGTTGACTTTATTATTTATTTTTAAACTTGCATTTATTTTATTTGTGATGACACCTGGCGCACAGACCACCGGTAACATTGCAGTTTATGGCTCTGCCAAGCAATTGGTGATTTAATTCATGGTTTGGACTGCAAATCCAACAAAGTTCTGGAGTTTTGCCGTGACAGGTGCTTTTTCTAGTGTAACTGCCAAAATTGAGTGAAATCTGCACGTCTAAGCGCAGCTGTTGTCATATTCCCATGAAATAACATCCAAAAAACGATTACTACTTTGGGTTTTTTTCTTGGTAAACTAGCAAATGTTTTATTGAGGAATTTTTATTACAACGCACTGGGAGCATTTTTTGACGCATTGACACAACGCACTGATGGTTGCACAGAATTCCTGTGGTTGCTGGTGCAGCCTCACCACAGCATTCACTGTTCTTATAAACGGTACATAAATCGTTATTTGAGCCAGCGCATGATATTTCAGTACCAGGACAAAGACTAAGGTGAGCCTGTGCAAATGTACAGACTCGCCAATGCCTTCTCTGCATAGAAAACATAGAGAGTAGTAATCGTTTTTGGATGTTATTTCATGGGACTATGATAAAATAGCTGCAGCTGTGCTTAGACATGCAGAATTTCCTGAAGTTAGGCAGTCACAATAGAAAAAAAGCACCTGTCACTGTCAAACTCCACAACTGTGTCGGATTTGTCGGTCAAACCATGAATTAAAACGCCAATTGCATGGCAGAGCCATAAACTGTAATGTTTCTGACGGTTTGTGCGCATTGGGTCATCAAAAGTAAAATAAATGCAAGCTTATAAAGAAATCATACAGTCAATATGCATAGATTTTGTGGTTTTTGTACACTGATGAAGGCTCAAGCGTGACAAAGAAAATGTGTAGCCTCACCAGAGATGCTCCAGAGCTAGCCCTGTTCGCACTTTGAGAGTGTTTCCGCCTATTTTTCAGATTGGCCCCAAAACCTTTTAATTTAATGAGATTGTTTGTCCGTTATGATACATTACAATAGTTAAGAAGCCTCCATGCGAGCTTAAACATTTTGTGCTTCAACAACAGCAGATTCTAGGGCGAAGATTTGGTACCAGTAAAATGCAATTTTAGCACCCCAGAGATATAGGCTGCTGTCTGTTCTAAGGCGGTGATTCTGTTGTTGTTGATTCGTTGTTGATTGTTACTCCCATTACAGGATTCTGTAATTGTTCTATATTTTGTTACTTTATGTCCATTCTTGTTTTGCAATCATCTTGATGGGGAAGAGAGAGAGCTGGCTGCTTTGCTTAGTTTGTCTTCCTGGTGTCTCGTGATTGTTGTGTGGCTATTCCTCTCAGTGCCATGGGTTTGTCTGCAGTTTGTGATTGTGATACTCACTATTTTTGGGTGTCATTCATGCGAACAGCGATGGCTTTGGCCACATTTGCTTGGTCTAGTCTGAGCCTTCGCCACAGTTTAAAATTCTCATGTGGTGACTCAAATGGCGATTGAATGCCATTTTGTGCGAGCAGCGAAGGATCTGGCGAGTCTGTACATTTGCACAGGCTTACCTTAGCCTTCGTCACTGTACAAAATCTCTTGTGCTGCCTTAAATGGCGGTTTGTGTGCTATTCACGCCAGCAGCGAATACTCTGGTGAGTCTGCACATTTGCGCAGGCAGTCAGTGGACAATGTAATAAATATCAAGATCTCTTGTGCTGGCAGCAAAGGCTTTTGGGAGTATGCACGTTTGCACAGGCTCGCCTGAGCCTTCTGTACAGTATCGAAATATCATGTGCTGGTTGTAATGGCGATTTTTGCAACGTTTATGTGAACAGCGAATGATGTGGTGAGTCTGCACCAGCAACCACAGGAATTCTGTGCAACCATCAGTGCGTTGTATCAATGCGTCAAAAAATGCTCCCAGTGCGTTGTAATAAAAATTCCTCAATAAAACATTTGCTAGTTTACCAAGAAAAAAACCCAAAGTAGTAATCGTTTTTTGGATGTTATTTCATGGGAATATGACAACAGCTGCGCTTAGACATGCAGATCTTATTCAATTTAGGCAGTTACACTAGAAAAAAGCACCTGTCACGGCAAAACTCCAGAACTTTGTTGGATTTGCAGTCCAAACCGTGAATTATATCACCATTTGCTTGGCAGAGCCATAAACTGCAATGTTACCGGTGGTCTGTGCGCCAAGTGTCATCACAAATAGAATAAATGCAAGTTTATAAATTATTAATAAAGTCAACAGGTATAGATTTTTTTACCTTTTACACCACCACCGGTGCTGAAAAATGCAACCACCAGCTCGTTGTAGCAACCACCGGTGCGTTTACATTGACCAGTGTGTTGGTGTACTTTATAGATAAATGCTTGCAGATTCGACAGTCCTCAGGGAGATAATCAAGGTGTATTTAGGTCATCGCTGAGACCCTGTGTCAAAAAATGTGTAGTGTAGTTTTATATGTTTGTGATGTAATTGTCATTTTATGTCTTCAGTCATGATTCTTTGTTTAGGATTGATACTGAATAAATTTTGACTTGACTTGCACATGATCTTCAGCCCTTGAGCAAAACATCTGAAGAGTGAGTTTTCATAAGAGGATCCAGAGGGGGGACAGGAGGTCCGAACACACTCCCTGGAAAATCACAAGTTATTTGGGTTCCTATAGGGAATAAGCAAATTGGACCCCCCCCCCCCCCTAGCAAGAACCAAAGACGGAGAATAAACAAATGGGAGGAACATTAAACAGTGAATCAACAACAACCGAATGAATGACTATAAGGCCAAGTGCAAATAAGGATTCATATTGTTGGGGCCAGGATATACCAAACAATAATTTCAAAAGTATTGAATATATCAGACTAAGCTCATGTATTTTCAAAATGACAGGGCCTGAAGAAAATATGCTGAAAATTTCATGGCAATCAGGTGTTCCATCCAGAAGTTATCAACAGTAGAAGATTGCAAATACTACAAAAAACCTTGGTTTTTGTGTGACGAACATTTAAATCACTTATATTTATAGCCTATTTCTCTATGTCTACATTATCTGTAACTATTTGCTCAACAAGAAATGCTAAATGATTTGATAAAATCAAGAAATTATTTTTTTGGCAATGTTTTTCAAAAAATAACCAAAAGGGGCCAAAAAGTCAAATTCAACCCCATGTATCTAAAGGCATGAGCTTTATTTACCAGGAAAGGGTTTGGATGATACTGAAGTACTCTGAAATATTGTATATAGATCACAGATACTAGTTTTACACTTCCTGTCACTTTCTTTCCATGTTACTTTGTTTACTGAGCCATTTGCACCAGGCCAAAATTTGTCCCAACAGTAACGGCGTCCACCATATGTTTTTATTCTATTAACTTGCATCTGCAGATAGTGTATTTACAGCTTCATTTGCCAGTCTTTGCATTCCTCAATGGAGGCCAGTTATTACCTGCGGCAGAAGTTTTCTGTGACTACTCATAGAAACCTTATATCTGCACTACATTGCCATGTCCCAACAGTAACCAGCACCCTAGATAAGCAGCGTATTTGCGTAAATATGCAATTAAACTCATCAAAAAAGCAATTAAAATGAAATGTGAGCGTACCGAAAAGCAATTCTAACGATCGGTATGCAATAACATGCGATGTCATTGCGTACCATTTGGTCAATTTCGTTTCCATTTGGCTAATAAACAAATGCCAGTCGGGTATTGATTTTATTTTTACTAGCAATATACTCAAGTTTTATGAAAATATCCGTGCCCAGTCCAGTATTTCGCGGAAAAACACTAAGATGAAAGTGAAACTTTGCAAAGTATACACGCTCAAATGTCAACAAGGGGATGAGATTTACTTCAGGAACAATAAAATCTGCGAGTTTCATACTTTAGAAAGGCAGACATGGGAGTGAATGAATATGCAAGCACATTCCCGATGGCTTCATGCAATAAGAAAAGGTGTAATCACAGAAAAAAAAAACGTGGCGTAAAAAAATATGAAAATACGCAATTGTTTTTGCAAGTACGCAATTGAGGATAACCAGGTTGCGTAAGTACCCAATTGACCCAAAAGCTTATCTAGGGCGCTGAGTAACGGAAAATGTCTCAACAGTAACGGTTGTTTTAGCTTTTATTTCCAAACAAGATGTGGGCATTGCATGCAAAAATGATTTATTCCCTTCTATACTATTCTTAGAACCATAATTTTATAACAACTATATAGGAATTACCAGTTTCAGGACATAATTCAATATCTAAGCATAACCCCCAAACAGTATTATAATCTGATGCATATCCGTAATACATTTGTATTCTCAAACTTTCTTGTGGTCAAGTTTATTATTTAACCATTCCAAATCATAAGTATAGGGCATAGCTATCCATTTCAGTGTTCTGTTTTACTTGTAATCTATGTGTATAATGCTTAAGAGTGCTATTACTGGACCGTTACTGTTGGGACAATTTCTCATGCATCATATTGTGGGTGCTACAAAAGCTTTGTAATGGGTAAACAATGACCAAACACATTCTCCAGAAAGCTTTAGTCACAGAGGGCATAAGAAACTTGATAAGTATGGTCTAACAAGATCCTGATATACCCCGGTAAATTTTGAAAATTGTCCCAACAGTAACGCTTATACCTCCATCTTTATGCCACTCATATTTCTTGAAAAAGGTTTAAATTAGGTAAACCATTGAATGGAACCAAATCTGGGCCATAAAGAAACAAAAAATACCTTACTTTCCAATAGTATATCCCAATATCACAGAAACTGTGCTACATAAGGCTTAAATGAAATGTATGTGTGGTTCCTGTTGCCTACCTACCCTAATTTTTTTAACCCTACCCTAAACATTAAAATGGTCTTTGGAGAAAAAAATACCTAAAATTGGCACTTTTTCAGATTTTGTCAATATTTTCTTTGTTAAATGTTATAACAAAATTCTGTGAATATTTCCAGCAATGGAAATACACAGCTGATTTTTTATATGCTGTTAATATATATAGAAATATCATGTAGTTAATGTGTCCCAACAGTAACGGCAATCTGGATGTTTCAGACCAATATTTAAGTTTAAAATCACTGTAAAAATACAGAAGACATCAACACCAAATTTTCACAGTTGTTTGCTGCAACATCAGAGTATATGCTGAAGTACTTGCATCAAATCAATATTGCCTCTTGCGTAAGCAGTAGAATTTAATTAGGCCATATTCATTTTTAAATACCTTTCTTGGGTGTAAATTGTCATAATTTTGTACAAAAATAATAAAATATCCCTAAAACAGTGTTCAAAATCTTGTAGGGTACCATAATTTGCCACCAGAAGTGAAAACAGATGCCTAATTATTGAATTTGGGCACAAATCTTCTCTAAAACAAACTTTAGTATAGTCACAATCTTGCAGGATTTTCCTCTTTTCCCATTATACATTAATTTCCACAAAAGAAACCCTATTTTCCATGAAATATAATGTAAATTGCTTGAGAAAATACATGAACACATGCATTCTACACACAAAATTTTTTGACCAAAATGTCACACCTTATTTGCACTGGGCCATAAGAGGAGTTGGCTCACAAAATACCCATGGATTGTAGAAGCTTGTTTAGAGGGGAGGGGGGGAGGGCAACAATATTCCTTGAAGTAAACAGGCAAGTATCCCTTATGAACTGGCAAATATCACCATATTTTTTTCTAAATATGCAATATCCCTGACAGTAACAAAATTATTGAACACAGAATCCCATTATGGCATATCCATGAAGTAAAATTGATACCTGGTAGTTTACACATGTAGTGAGGTAGAGTTATCCGACAATGAGACCATGTGCGGATCCAGAGGGGGTGATAAGGGGTCTGGACCCCCTGGAGAATCACAAGTTATATGGGTTTCTATAGAAATTAACATTTGGACCCCCTCCCCAACAAAAAAGTTAGACGCCACTGGATCCTTGGAAAAGTATAGTTTTCTCTGTAATAAAAATATTGGACCTCCTCTGTATAATGTAAAATAAGTTGAGGACTAAAAAAAAAAAGTTGTGCGTGCCCAAAAACTTACTCTTCGATCTCCGGATTAAGAGGCCATCTAAACAAAAAAAACTTGCCATGAAATGGTGTTAACATATTTTCATCTCGATGTGAGAAAACTGGTCTTCAGGACTTGAACAGCATAGGCACTGACCCACGCAGGCCGATTTGGGCCTTTGTTATTCGCCTATTGGAAAGCATCATATCTGAACTTGCTTCAAATGAAATTTTGATTTTCCAGCTAGTCTCCATAGCTGTCAGCCTGAGCAAGCTGGTTTGAATCTTGCTGTCAGAAACCCCGAAAAAGCATGTGCTTGTCGCATCAAGGTCCATATTGTTTTTATTATTAAATACGGCTATTCATGATCAGATTTATCCGGACAATCCCATCCACTCTGGAAAATAACAGAGCTAAATGTTTAACTCTCCTTAGAAATGCTTGTCCAGACCCCCTGGAAAATCATATGGCGAAACTGCAAACGCCAAAATATGCAAACTATTTTAGAACAGGGGCAAATATGTGTCCGCCAGAGATGCGAAATGTGCACGGTAAGCATAACTCTTTTATATATATACGGAAACCAGCTAAAAGGGGGTACTTTTACAAACAGAGAAGACCCAGATGCAAAATTGAAAAGCCACATCTTGCTGCATTTCATCAGGGTCTACACTGTTTGTTATGGTAAAAAAAGAGCTCCAGGCATAAAAATACAATATTTTAGAAAAGTTCACCTGACACCCCTTTTTCTATACAATGATCTATCCCAAGTTAATAATTGTTTCAAACAAGAAAGGAAGATTTTATTAATTAGTATACAAAAGTTTAAGTTCAAGAGGATGAGCTGCGAACTTTGTTTGATTTGATTCTTTAAGTCCCATCAACACTCTTACAGTTCTTCCTGGGTTGAATCAGTACTAAGCTTGCTCAAGGACATAACACAGTGACGCCGGTGAAATTCGAACCAGCGGCCCATCAGTCTCGGTTCAAGCACTATGCCACTGCGCTCCCATGAGCTGCAAACTAACAAAGAAAGGCAATAACATAGCATCGTCAGAGCTCTCACTTACTGCTGACTGGCAGTCCTCAACCCCTAAATTTGGTGCTGGGACTCTCATTTTTGAAGGAGGCTAAATTCTTTAGTATGGTGGCACTCCCACTTTTGGCAAAGAGGACTCTGGGACTTCTCTTATGTATAGAAATATATGAGTATCCCACCCCCTGAAATCAGTATCTCGGAACTATGGGGGCATGCACGGATCCCGGACCTCCTCTCTATCACTGTAAAATGTATAATATAAAGTTGATGACTAAAAAATTGTCAGGGTCGTTTTCAGGCAGGCAGGTCTGGACCCCCTAACAAAAATTCCGGGATCCGCGTATGGGAGACTGACTTTTCATTCATTGATTCCCTGCATGGACCTCCTTTTAATCAAATAACGACCTGTATCACAAAAATGCATAAATAACACCAATAAATCTTAAGCTTGCAGCATTTCAAATACATGGGGTTTTCAGGATTTTGTCCCCTATACAAAAATAAGCAGGGGTGTCCAGGGGGATTTTGTCCTACTCTTACACAAATCATCATTAAACACTGCACATGGTCATACCACTATGGCAATTTGGATTTCGTCAATTATTCCGGTGTTAAGGTAACTTTCTCATCAATATCAATTTCTTCATTTAATCACAGATAAATGCCTCATTATGCTTGGGTTCTGATTGATTTTAGTTCATCAAATTCACATTGTATCTTTTAGCCTTAAAATTATATGAAACTTTAACTTTTGATGTCTAGGCATGAAATAACTAATTATGGTTTTGTCATCATGGATAATTAATCAATAACTAAACCGTATAATTATGACGAAACCGTAATTGACAATGTTTTAATAGGAGCTTTTAGGAATTCCCAAAGTGACGTCATTTTTGCGCATGCGCAAATCACTGGCATTCAACGGTACAGGCCAGCTCTATGGAATCTGTGTTAAATGTGGGTTTATATTTAGAGAAAATGGGCTTTTATAGCCAATGTCATATCAAAACTTGTTTGTATTCTTTGATATACATTCAAAATACATCTTACCGATAAACAAAGGTTCCGAAAAACAAACGTTTATTCATTTAAAAGGCAAAATATGAGGCTGCGGGAAGTCCAGAAGTGTCAAGCAGAACGCTGATATTTCCTTCCAATAAAACCCATAAAAACTTTAAAAATGTATAATTTAGATAATCACTCTGTCCATCATAAAAATGCATAAACAAATCTTAGATTTGTTTATGCATTTTTATGATGGACAGAGTGAATCCACCTGCTTGTTTGCCAGTTTTTACTCTCTCTCTCTCTCTCTCTCTCTCTCTCACACACACATCCGTGATATCATCTAAAACAGCCAAACTGTAGCTTAAATAGGCTAATTTAAAACAGTTAACTTACGTATAATTTGTCCTAAGGAAATAAATAAAATTCCATGTTAAATGCTTGATTTTCACGGTTGACACCGTTCTAACAGATCCGTTCTAACAGATCCGTTTTCATCACCCTCTGTTGAGTAAATGGCACAATCAGAGATGTTTTCAAAAGTGATTGTCATTGGTGTGATAAAAGTGGGTCATAAAAGATCAATAGACCTAAGGATGCCGACATGCTGTTTGGACATAGGGATGATTTATAACACATTTTAACAAGTCTGACATATTAAGTGCAACGACACCGCATTCGTTCTCTATAATAAGTTACTTTTAATTTGTTGCCGTGTTTTGGAAAAGCACTAGCTTATATATATTGTCTGTCTGTCAGGACAAGTGCAATTATGTTTCTATCCGTTTGTCTGTATGAACATGCGCATGTACGTTACTTTCCATCTGGCCTGTCTGTAAATGCGCATATATGTAGGTTATAAGCTTTCTTGTCTCTCTGTACTTATGCAAAAAGCCTCAATTAACGCCCATTTTTTCCTATATAGAGGTCTACTTCTTCTGAATATCCATCTTCATCTTACTTATGCTCCTGCGAATCAGCGCAGGCTCGTCTGAGGCAATGCAACAAGTATAAAAATCACATAACATAACATTGTGCAGTCTCAAGTGAGCCTTCGCTGTTTGAGAGGAAAATATTATTACATTTTAGCGCCCAGATCTGTCCAATCGTGTGCTCGCTTTTGTTGTTTTTTGTATGGCAGTGGGTATTATTGCGAGACTGCGCTCATCGAGAAGAAAGTCAACATTATAATTTTCTTTTTTTCAGCGCCCAGTTTATGTCCACAATCAAATGTACAAGTTTCGACTTCTGATAACCTTTGAAAACATTTCAGGCGTGACAAAATGTTCTCGCGTGAATGCCTGCATGTGCAGACTCATACTAGCCTTCGCTGCTCGAGAAAAAAGTGTTATGTTTCTTTTTCAGCGCCCATATCTGTCCTTAATCATCTGCTACTAGTGTCGTAACCTTTTCAAACAGCTTGCACCAAGGTCAGGCCCAGTAAAACTTTCTTGCGAAAATGGCGCGCATGTGAAGTCCAATATGAGAGAGGAATGTTTTTTTGTTTTGTTTTTAAGCGCACATTTCTGTCCTTCAACTTCCATAGTTATCTTATAGCACCTTATGAGTTTTCTTGCAGGAATGCGCTGAGACTAAAAAAATCGCCTTGTTAACTGTTAGGAAACACTTTTCAAAGTAAATAAATGATGTGTGTCATTGACAAAAGTTCAGTAATTATTAAAAGTTGCCTTAAAAAATGGTAGAAATTGAATTAAAAGTCTACGAATATGTCTAAGGGCTACCACTTTATTCATTTCAAACAAAACGAAAGACAAATTATCTTAACAAATGTGTATATTATCTGAGGAAGTATTTCTAGATGCATTCAAGAAGCATTTACAATTAGCATTTATATAAAATAAATAGCTCATTGTAACAAGGGAACTTAAAATTGGAGGAAAATATCAAAAATTCTGCTGCTTTCCCTATCTAGACAATACACAGCTGACGGCCAGTATATCCCAAATCTATTTATAGAACCAGAAGTACATCATGATAAAAGCTCCTATATAACTGTAAAAATAACCATTTAAAACCTGAGTTTGTCTTGGTTTTTGGCAAACAATAAAGAGGTTGATAACTAGACAATGCAATCTCGAAGCAAACATATTCAAAGTTCTCATTTTTGTCAGCCTTTATTTGAAGGTATTTTTACTACAACATAGGAGTGGGTGACGAACCCCATTTTGCCGTAGTAGTTTGACCACAGTGATTAAAGGCCAAATGCAATTAACCATTGGTTGGTTGCAGTTAGGTCGGGAATCGAGACAGTTCACCGACAGGACAGTTCACCAACACGAATTTTGAAGACAGTTCATCGACAGAATTGAAGACAATTCACCAACACATTTTATATTGTTTTTTTTTTATAACGAATGTAAAATTTTTTACTATTACTTAAAGGAATGACTAATATAAAGCTTATGAAGTTGAATGATTGCTGTTGCACTTGGTTTTCTTTTTGTTAGTCACACCAGTGATCGAGCTAATTTACCTTACTGGACACACCCATGCCTAATAGACATACAACATATCTACATGTATTTCTAAAAACATCAAGAAGAATACATTGCATTGTTGGCGAATTTCCTAAAAAAGTACATTTAGCTATAGCATTGCTTCAGTTTAGCTTCATGTAGCATTAAAAGGTATGCCTATTGTTTGTTAATCACACGCAAACGTGTACGAAAATCGCCTTATCAACCAACAATAATGCACAGTCCATGATCCAACTGACGCAATCCAACACTCAAACTAGAGGACCTGAAGGTCCTGAGGCGCTCACCTGATCTCTTTAAAAATGTTAAAATAGGTCAAGGTTTTACAGCTAATATATAAAACATGTTTTGTTTTACCATATATGGGGGTTGCAGCCACTTTGGTCAAGTGACCTAAAACAATCTAATGAATACTCCATCAAACAGCCCAGTGATTTCTGAGAAACCAATGTTTGGATAGGTATGTGGCAGTCCAAATGGGTGGCATTGGATAAAAGGTCACAGGTCAGCTTGACATTTGGTACTTACGGTAAATCTTGTATTAGTTCGTACACTCGAATAGTTCGTACACCATAAATTATTCATGACTGGTCAGCTCAAAATGTCATGTATTAGTTCGTACAGTGGTCATTTTTCCTATTTGTAATTTTAATAGTTCGTACACAACGTTTTTCCGTTCATTTGGTCAATCAGTGTGTCTGTCTACGATGCTTTCGTTTTTCGTCGAACACGTCAGTTAACAAACATATCAGCGGAACAGGAGCGTTTCACCTGTCAGTGCGATCGTCAGTGTCGCTTATGCGCGTGCATCCAGCATTTGTGCATGCCAAACTTTTATTCAATGATAAACGCTAGGTTCAATGAACGTCGGACTGATGCAAATCGCGGAGATATTTTGTCCAGTCATGACAAAAATCAAACACATGTACACAACCACGCGCGCGTGCACACAGTGTCCTACGTGTCTGTGATCATTGAGCCTTTCTGGTCTTTCTGTGTCATAAATATGCCCATGCGTCTTTTTTTTTTGAATCACTGGATCCGAGCATGATGAAACCATATCGGCTGGTGTTTATCACAAATGTTATCAGCGAAGGCTCAGGGGAGCCTGTGCTTTTGTGCAATCTCGTCGGGTTATTCAAAGTTTTTGAGTGCATGAAGAATCTAGACACCTGCGTACTCCCACTAATTAGCTGTGCTTTAAATGTGCGTGCATCAATTTCATTTCTAAGTTTCACCAAAACGCGCACGCAATAAGCGTAATAAAATAACTATATACATTGTATATCCGATGGAACTTTTTATCAAACAAAGACGACACTGATGAGCCTAGCGCGGCGTCCTCATGAAATTGTATTATGGGTCTTACACATTAAATGATTCCTGTGGATCATCACACGTACGCACAGACGCACAAACCAAGATAAAAGTGATTAATGCATGCTTCTGCACCATGCTTTACATTGGGCTGTCTATGAAACAAGCCAGTTCATGAGATCATGGTACCTCTCGCATATGCAACCAGCGAAGGCTCAGACGAGCCTGCACACCCGCACAGTCTTGCCAGGGGCATAAATGCTCACATACAAGGAATGTAGATGAAGGTGCATGTCTAAAGTTAGGCTTATTGTCCCACTAACACCGCAACAAATTGCTTGCTTTCAGATAAGAAAAAAAATGGTCGAAAAAGCCTCTCGTTTACCGTCCGTGTATATTTAAATCTGCAACTTAGCTTTTTTACCCAATTCCGCGAGAAACTTTTTTGTATGCAAACACCAAAGGCGCAGATCAGCCAATTATCTCTAGAAAGTATGATAGCTAAACCTGCTACATGCAAAAAAATAAAAAATAAAATTCCTGTCAGACATGCGTGCGCGGATCCAGACAATTCCAACGGGGGGGGGGGGGGGGGGGGGGGTCGAATTGCTTCTCGAGGGAGGTTCGTACCAGTTTTTTCTTCTAGGAAACAAATGGCAACTTATGATTTTCATGGGGAGGTCCGGACCCCCTGCCCCCTCTGTCTCCGCCCATATCAGAGTTTCAAACAGTTTGAATTCACATTTTATTTTTATTTTTGCTGGGCCTGGTCAATTCACAAAACGTCTGCTAATTATATCAGCTGACGCCAAGGGCAAAGACAGCATGATCCTTTTTAAGATCAAAGAGACCGCGCACATCAATTCCGGCCACGTGTTGTTTTAAAGTTTGGGGTCGCACGTGATGATGGCCTTGACGCAAGAAAACGTACATTACACATTTACACATTACACAGTGAACAAGTCGAACAGGGTTCATGCGCGGATCCAGGCATTTTTGTCAGGCGTGGGGGGAGGGGGGGGGGGTCGAGGCCCGACGGCCAGAAAACAGTCTGGACAATGTTTTTTTTAGTCATCAACTTATTTTACAGTTTACAGAGTGGATCCAATGGTTTTTATTACAGAGGGGAGGAGGGGGTCCAACTTCTTCCAGGGGGTGGGGGTGTCCAAAGAAACCTTTATAACTTGTGATTTTCCAGAGGGACCCCTAACCCCCTCTGGATCCGCACGTGGGGTCGCCTGACGCCACTGTTTGCTTAAAGAATCATGGTCTATCAAAATTTAAATAAAACTGAAAAAAATACCACCCAACGACGACTAAATCACCTGCTGGTCGAGATAGCAAGTGCGGATCCAGAGGGGGGGGGGGACCCCTCTGGAAAATCACAAGTTATATGGGTTTCTTTAGGGTATAAGCAATTGGACCCCCTGGAAAAAGTTGAAACCACCACCCACCCCCCCCTCCCCCCCTGGAAAATGTTGTTTTCTTCGAAATTAACCATTTGACTTCAGTAAAATAAGCTGAGGACTAAAAAAAACGTTGTCAGGGCTTTTTTTGTCAGATTTACCCGGACCCCCCCCCCCTGACGAAAAATCCTGGATCCACGCATGGAAAGCAAGGTGTACACGGGAAGGCATGGTGTTCAAATAGTAGTGCAAAGACTAGCATGTGCATCCAACCCTGTTTCTGGCTGTAAAAGAGTCGGTCAAACTCAAATCACGAAAGGCAGATTTTCTCATGTAATGGCTTTTCCATGGTCAAGTGACCGAAGATGACAAAGTACGGGAATCTGGTTCTACATTGATTGCCATTATCATAATCTTAGAATGCTAAAAGCCTTACACCGAGCTATATTAGGTCCGAGCTAACACGTAAGGGGGTGTGCGAACAAGCTGAGCATGTTATGTCGCCACAAGGAATACGACGTATGATGAAGACTCGAACCAACCAACCTATGCAGAAATATAGTTGTTCATACAAAGCCTTTAAATGGAGTAAGCATTCGCAAAAACGTAAGTTGTGGGTCTTTTTACAATATGAAGGCAGAGAAATGTACTACTCTGATTCATGAGAGTTCTGCGTTCCAGTTGTTTAATTTCATATTTAGAAGTCGCCATTTTCATTTTCAGTTTTCATTCCAAATCAATGAGTGTACGCGTACGTCTAACCTGTAGGACTGAATGTACGTACATGTATTGTCTTGTCTACTTATATGCTGCATTTTCGAGGGTTCTAAGAAAATAAGAATCTACACATGACCAAAAACGAAAGCTGCGATATACATTGCTCTGTTACGTTGTAGAGCTAGCCGTCGGTAGTGAACAGAAGTTGTATTTTTGTTATGATTCCTCGGATCCAGTGGGTCCGAGTATGATTCCAATCAAGACAATCGTCATAGAACAAAGCAGGCCTATGTAAAGTTGGCCTGTAACCGGGTGATATCGCCGGGTATATCGCACATTGCATGTGAGTCGGTTGAAACGGCAATCCGGACTTTTATGTTTGGTTGTTTATTTTCAATCTTTCACCATGCTATTAAGAATTGAAATACTGATCAGACATTCAGCCTGTAATTAAGCTAAAAGGATAAACAGAAATTGCTCCCTCTTTGGCAATTTTCGCAGGTTTTTGGTCCCGTTTTTCGATCTTCAGAATTTCATTTTATTAGTTCGTACAGTCCAGTTTCTCAGAAAAATATTTTTTATTAGTTCGTACACAGCGAAAAATAATTATTTTTTACTGTACGAACTAATACAAGATTTACCGTATATAAAACCATTGTCTCATAAAAGTAAACATTTCTCAAAAGTATTATGATTTCAGCTTAAACAGTTATAGAAAAATGAACATTTCAAGATTTTTCCCATATAAATGCATTAGGAATTAAATTTGACCTTGCCATAAAGTAGGTCAAGGTCAAGCTAGATTCATCATTTGTGCAAACCTGGTAGAGACCACATCCCCAATGCTACATACCAAGTCCCAAGGCCACTGGCCTTTTGTTCCAGAGAATAAGATATTTAAAGGGTTTTTACCATATTTGGGTGTGGTGGCCTTGACCTTTGAAACTTATTTATAGCCATTGTCTCATAAGGTTTAACATATCAAGTGAGAATAATGACTTTGGCTTCAACAGTATTAAAAAAAAGCTCAGCACAATATTTTTAAGTTATAAGGTGCTTCATGATTGGTCAATAATAAAACTACGGAAATATATTGTATTTATAAGACGGGTATATCTTTGCTGGGGTGTCAATCAAAACGTCCCCAGTCAAAACGACCCCTAGTCAAACGTCCCCGAATTGGTCAAAACGTCCCCAACACACGAAAATAAGATTGGTAAAACGTCCCCATAAAACTTCCACATTTTTAAAAGGTGAATTTTCGAAGAAATATGGGATTCTAACAAAGAAAAAGCTTGTTTCAGCGTCTGGTACTAATGTATGAAAGTTTGAAATGATGTTTTGATAGGGTATTTTAGGTTCATGCTGCAATAGATCAACGTTAAAGAATTATAGTTTTTCGCATGTTTTGTTGTCCGCTTTTCTTTTCCAACCATAAAAAATCAAACAAGTGCAAGGGCAATTAGTCATGGTAGACCCAACATCACTAGGACGACGTGAACTGACATAAAACACAAGTATATCATGTATATAAACATACATATTTTTTTAAATTTCACTTTTTTATCTGATACATATTTTTAGCCCATGACCCGCCCACTTCCTTTTGTTTTCAGCCAATCAGTAGCAAGAAAAGGACCATATTCAGCGTGGTATATTTTCCATACCCCACACTTTTGTGAGACTCATTCCCATAACTTGATGAGAGGAAATTGCTGTCCAAAATGTTGATTTCACCAAATTTAGTTTTATTTTAAGAACCCTAAATAAAACTGTGAGAAGAATATTGACACAAAATGATGTAAATTTCAAATGTTAGCTGTTTCACAGAAAAGATGCGACGGCAGAAAACACTGACCAGGCTGCACATTGAAGCCTGGACAGAAATTACACTGCTTGCCCAAAAATGCTTTTGATAAAGACAGCATGACCAAACGACACATGAATATACATGCTGATCTGAGTGTCTCCACTGTTTGAGAATCAGGGTAGAATGCACAAACAGTAGGGACTGATCAGCCTATACATCTGTAACGCGTGATCAATGAAATGCTTCCCAGATAATTTTGGAAAAAATCTCACAAAAATGCTGCTAATAAAATCCAATTGTCCCATGTGAACGCATCAAGGGCTAAAAAGAAATGAGAGACTCCTAAACGAAATGCAACAAAATGCTTCATACTGTGTACATTTCAGGATGTGAAACCAACACAGGAAACAGCTGGGTCAGGGCTAAATAGGTTATACAATGTTTTGTGTTTGTTATGAAATATAAGCTCCGCTCCCTCGTATATATTCCATAACCAACACAAAACACTGAATAACCTATACATAACAATATATGTATATTTACTCATAACAGGAGGGTAGGCCTATAATGCAAGAAAACCTGACTTATTTCCATGTGAACAGACCAGGCTGCGCATTCATGCAGTCTGATCCTCGCCGTTGTTATTCGCTCAATAGGAAGTATATAATGTCTAAATTGGCTTCATAAACATGTAGGAAGGCCCAGACCCAGGTAGATGGCTATAGATTGGAGCCTTGGGCCCTATGGGAAAACAGGAATGATAATTTTCACACCCGAGCAAGCTCTTTTATAGGTCAACATTTTGGAAAAAAAATTGGCTTGCTGCCCACAGCAGGAGCTGAGAACCATGCATTCGGAGGTTTTCACACCCCACCCACTAATGCCCTCAAAGTTTGAGAAAACGCGACCTTCGCGAAAAGCCCCGGAACCTATTGCAAAGTGATGAGCAGTGCCCAGGAGCACCTCTCAGTCATTTGCGCAAAATTCCTTCGGCTACAAGTGGCTCAAATAAGGGCGTGAAAATTGTGCCGAAAGCCCTTTCAGGGGCTATTGCTCGGCACTCGGGGGACGGAAAATTTTACGCAATGCCTCACAATGAAGCACTGGTCGGGGGCTAACTTCTGGCACCAGTTTCGAGCCCGTCCGTGAAAGTGACCCGCGCAAGTTTTAGGCCGGTTCGGCTACTGTGGCCTAATGGGGCCTAATGGGAAGATCTTCTAATGCTCATAACTTTTTAATTTCCCGACGGAACGCTTTGAAATTTTCACCATTTGTAGACGGCCTCCCGTACTACAAACTGATGCCCGTGTGGGCATGATGAAAATGGTAGTTCGCGAGACGGAAGCGCGTAAAGCTTCGGGGCGGCGGACTTCCACACCCCGATAACTCGGTATCGAAACATTGTTGCGGGCGGGTGCGCATGGCAATACCTGCGCCTCTGTGGGCCCTATCCGCGTGCAAAATCTAAAAGCGGTCAGAGCCTTAGAAAGCGCGTACAACCGCTATCCCCATTTGCCTTGGGCCCTATGGGAAAACAGGAAATATCATAATTGCGGTCCGGGGCGCGCGCGCACAATGATAATTTTCACACCCGAGCAAGCTCTTTTATAGGTCAACATTTTGGAAAAAAAATTGGCTTGCTGCCCACAGCAGGAGCTGAGAACCATGCATTCGGAGGTTTTCACACCCCACCCACTAATGCCCTCAAAGTTTGAGAAAACGCGACCTTCGCGAAAAGCCCCGGAACCTATTGCAAAGTGATGAGCAGTGCCCAGGAGCACCTCTCAGTCATTTGCGCAAAATTCCTTCGGCTACAAGTGGCTCAAATAAGGGCGTGAAAATTGTGCCGAAAGCCCTTTCAGGGGCTATTGCTCGGCACTCGGGGGACGGAAAATTTTACGCAATGCCTCACAATGAAGCACTGGTCGGGGGCTAACTTCTGGCACCAGTTTCGAGCCCGTCCGTGAAAGTGACCCGCGCAAGTTTTAGGCCGGTTCGGCTACTGTGGCCTAATGGGGCCTAATGGGAAGATCTTCTAATGCTCATAACTTTTTAATTTCCCGACGGAACGCTTTGAAATTTTCACCATTTGTAGACGGCCTCCCGTACTACAAACTGATGCCCGTGTGGGCATGATGAAAATGGTAGTTCGCGAGACGGAAGCGCGTAAAGCTTCGGGGCGGCGGACTTCCACACCCCGATAACTCGGTATCGAAACATTGTTGCGGGCGGGTGCGCATGGCAATACCTGCGCCTCTGTGGGCCCTATCCGCGTGCAAAATCTAAAAGCGGTCAGAGCCTTAGAAAGCGCGTACAACCGCTATCCCCATTTGCCTTGGGCCCTATGGGAAAACAGGAAATATCATAATTGCGGTCCGGGGCGCGCGCGCACAATGATAATTTTCACACCCGAGCAAGCTCTTTTATAGGTCAACATTTTGGAAAAAAAATTGGCTTGCTGCCCACAGCAGGAGCTGAGAACCATGCATTCGGAGGTTTTCACACCCCACCCACTAATGCCCTCAAAGTTTGAGAAAACGCGACCTTCGCGAAAAGCCCCGGAACCTATTGCAAAGTGATGAGCAGTGCCCAGGAGCACCTCTCAGTCATTTGCGCAAAATTCCTTCGGCTACAAGTGGCTCAAATAAGGGCGTGAAAATTGTGCCGAAAGCCCTTTCAGGGGCTATTGCTCGGCACTCGGGGGACGGAAAATTTTACGCAATGCCTCACAATGAAGCACTGGTCGGGGGCTAACTTCTGGCACCAGTTTCGAGCCCGTCCGTGAAAGTGACCCGCGCAAGTTTTAGGCCGGTTCGGCTACTGTGGCCTAATGGGGCCTAATGGGAAGATCTTCTAATGCTCATAACTTTTTAATTTCCCGACGGAACGCTTTGAAATTTTCACCATTTGTAGACGGCCTCCCGTACTACAAACTGATGCCCGTGTGGGCATGATGAAAATGGTAGTTCGCGAGACGGAAGCGCGTAAAGCTTCGGGGCGGCGGACTTCCACACCCCGATAACTCGGTATCGAAACATTGTTGCGGGCGGGTGCGCATGGCAATACCTGCGCCTCTGTGGGCCCTATCCGCGTGCAAAATCTAAAAGCGGTCAGAGCCTTAGAAAGCGCGTACAACCGCTATCCCCATTTGCCTTGGGCCCTATGGGAAAACAGGAAATATCATAATTGCGGTCCGGGGCGCGCGCGCACAATGATAATTTTCACACCCGAGCAAGCTCTTTTATAGGTCAACATTTTGGAAAAAAAATTGGCTTGCTGCCCACAGCAGGAGCTGAGAACCATGCATTCGGAGGTTTTCACACCCCACCCACTAATGCCCTCAAAGTTTGAGAAAACGCGACCTTCGCGAAAAGCCCCGGAACCTATTGCAAAGTGATGAGCAGTGCCCAGGAGCACCTCTCAGTCATTTGCGCAAAATTCCTTCGGCTACAAGTGGCTCAAATAAGGGCGTGAAAATTGTGCCGAAAGCCCTTTCAGGGGCTATTGCTCGGCACTCGGGGGACGGAAAATTTTACGCAATGCCTCACAATGAAGCACTGGTCGGGGGCTAACTTCTGGCACCAGTTTCGAGCCCGTCCGTGAAAGTGACCCGCGCAAGTTTTAGGCCGGTTCGGCTACTGTGGCCTAATGGGGCCTAATGGGAAGATCTTCTAATGCTCATAACTTTTTAATTTCCCGACGGAACGCTTTGAAATTTTCACCATTTGTAGACGGCCTCCCGTACTACAAACTGATGCCCGTGTGGGCATGATGAAAATGGTAGTTCGCGAGACGGAAGCGCGTAAAGCTTCGGGGCGGCGGACTTCCACACCCCGATAACTCGGTATCGAAACATTGTTGCGGGCGGGTGCGCATGGCAATACCTGCGCCTCTGTGGGCCCTATCCGCGTGCAAAATCTAAAAGCGGTCAGAGCCTTAGAAAGCGCGTACAACCGCTATCCCCATTTGCCTTGGGCCCTATGGGAAAACAGGAAATATCATAATTGCGGTCCGGGGCGCGCGCGCACAATGATAATTTTCACACCCGAGCAAGCTCTTTTATAGGTCAACATTTTGGAAAAAAAATTGGCTTGCTGCCCACAGCAGGAGCTGAGAACCATGCATTCGGAGGTTTTCACACCCCACCCACTAATGCCCTCAAAGTTTGAGAAAACGCGACCTTCGCGAAAAGCCCCGGAACCTATTGCAAAGTGATGAGCAGTGCCCAGGAGCACCTCTCAGTCATTTGCGCAAAATTCCTTCGGCTACAAGTGGCTCAAATAAGGGCGTGAAAATTGTGCCGAAAGCCCTTTCAGGGGCTATTGCTCGGCACTCGGGGGACGGAAAATTTTACGCAATGCCTCACAATGAAGCACTGGTCGGGGGCTAACTTCTGGCACCAGTTTCGAGCCCGTCCGTGAAAGTGACCCGCGCAAGTTTTAGGCCGGTTCGGCTACTGTGGCCTAATGGGGCCTAATGGGAAGATCTTCTAATGCTCATAACTTTTTAATTTCCCGACGGAACGCTTTGAAATTTTCACCATTTGTAGACGGCCTCCCGTACTACAAACTGATGCCCGTGTGGGCATGATGAAAATGGTAGTTCGCGAGACGGAAGCGCGTAAAGCTTCGGGGCGGCGGACTTCCACACCCCGATAACTCGGTATCGAAACATTGTTGCGGGCGGGTGCGCATGGCAATACCTGCGCCTCTGTGGGCCCTATCCGCGTGCAAAATCTAAAAGCGGTCAGAGCCTTAGAAAGCGCGTACAACCGCTATCCCCATTTGCCTTGGGCCCTATGGGAAAACAGGAAATATCATAATTGCGGTCCGGGGCGCGCGCGCACAATGATAATTTTCACACCCGAGCAAGCTCTTTTATAGGTCAACATTTTGGAAAAAAAATTGGCTTGCTGCCCACAGCAGGAGCTGAGAACCATGCATTCGGAGGTTTTCACACCCCACCCACTAATGCCCTCAAAGTTTGAGAAAACGCGACCTTCGCGAAAAGCCCCGGAACCTATTGCAAAGTGATGAGCAGTGCCCAGGAGCACCTCTCAGTCATTTGCGCAAAATTCCTTCGGCTACAAGTGGCTCAAATAAGGGCGTGAAAATTGTGCCGAAAGCCCTTTCAGGGGCTATTGCTCGGCACTCGGGGGACGGAAAATTTTACGCAATGCCTCACAATGAAGCACTGGTCGGGGGCTAACTTCTGGCACCAGTTTCGAGCCCGTCCGTGAAAGTGACCCGCGCAAGTTTTAGGCCGGTTCGGCTACTGTGGCCTAATGGGGCCTAATGGGAAGATCTTCTAATGCTCATAACTTTTTAATTTCCCGACGGAACGCTTTGAAATTTTCACCATTTGTAGACGGCCTCCCGTACTACAAACTGATGCCCGTGTGGGCATGATGAAAATGGTAGTTCGCGAGACGGAAGCGCGTAAAGCTTCGGGGCGGCGGACTTCCACACCCCGATAACTCGGTATCGAAACATTGTTGCGGGCGGGTGCGCATGGCAATACCTGCGCCTCTGTGGGCCCTATCCGCGTGCAAAATCTAAAAGCGGTCAGAGCCTTAGAAAGCGCGTACAACCGCTATCCCCATTTGCCTTGGGCCCTATGGGAAAACAGGAAATATCATAATTGCGGTCCGGGGCGCGCGCGCACAATGATAATTTTCACACCCGAGCAAGCTCTTTTATAGGTCAACATTTTGGAAAAAAAATTGGCTTGCTGCCCACAGCAGGAGCTGAGAACCATGCATTCGGAGGTTTTCACACCCCACCCACTAATGCCCTCAAAGTTTGAGAAAACGCGACCTTCGCGAAAAGCCCCGGAACCTATTGCAAAGTGATGAGCAGTGCCCAGGAGCACCTCTCAGTCATTTGCGCAAAATTCCTTCGGCTACAAGTGGCTCAAATAAGGGCGTGAAAATTGTGCCGAAAGCCCTTTCAGGGGCTATTGCTCGGCACTCGGGGGACGGAAAATTTTACGCAATGCCTCACAATGAAGCACTGGTCGGGGGCTAACTTCTGGCACCAGTTTCGAGCCCGTCCGTGAAAGTGACCCGCGCAAGTTTTAGGCCGGTTCGGCTACTGTGGCCTAATGGGGCCTAATGGGAAGATCTTCTAATGCTCATAACTTTTTAATTTCCCGACGGAACGCTTTGAAATTTTCACCATTTGTAGACGGCCTCCCGTACTACAAACTGATGCCCGTGTGGGCATGATGAAAATGGTAGTTCGCGAGACGGAAGCGCGTAAAGCTTCGGGGCGGCGGACTTCCACACCCCGATAACTCGGTATCGAAACATTGTTGCGGGCGGGTGCGCATGGCAATACCTGCGCCTCTGTGGGCCCTATCCGCGTGCAAAATCTAAAAGCGGTCAGAGCCTTAGAAAGCGCGTACAACCGCTATCCCCATTTGCCTTGGGCCCTATGGGAAAACAGGAAATATCATAATTGCGGTCCGGGGCGCGCGCGCACAATGATAATTTTCACACCCGAGCAAGCTCTTTTATAGGTCAACATTTTGGAAAAAAAATTGGCTTGCTGCCCACAGCAGGAGCTGAGAACCATGCATTCGGAGGTTTTCACACCCCACCCACTAATGCCCTCAAAGTTTGAGAAAACGCGACCTTCGCGAAAAGCCCCGGAACCTATTGCAAAGTGATGAGCAGTGCCCAGGAGCACCTCTCAGTCATTTGCGCAAAATTCCTTCGGCTACAAGTGGCTCAAATAAGGGCGTGAAAATTGTGCCGAAAGCCCTTTCAGGGGCTATTGCTCGGCACTCGGGGGACGGAAAATTTTACGCAATGCCTCACAATGAAGCACTGGTCGGGGGCTAACTTCTGGCACCAGTTTCGAGCCCGTCCGTGAAAGTGACCCGCGCAAGTTTTAGGCCGGTTCGGCTACTGTGGCCTAATGGGGCCTAATGGGAAGATCTTCTAATGCTCATAACTTTTTAATTTCCCGACGGAACGCTTTGAAATTTTCACCATTTGTAGACGGCCTCCCGTACTACAAACTGATGCCCGTGTGGGCATGATGAAAATGGTAGTTCGCGAGACGGAAGCGCGTAAAGCTTCGGGGCGGCGGACTTCCACACCCCGATAACTCGGTATCGAAACATTGTTGCGGGCGGGTGCGCATGGCAATACCTGCGCCTCTGTGGGCCCTATCCGCGTGCAAAATCTAAAAGCGGTCAGAGCCTTAGAAAGCGCGTACAACCGCTATCCCCATTTGCCTTGGGCCCTATGGGAAAACAGGAAATATCATAATTGCGGTCCGGGGCGCGCGCGCACAATGATAATTTTCACACCCGAGCAAGCTCTTTTATAGGTCAACATTTTGGAAAAAAAATTGGCTTGCTGCCCACAGCAGGAGCTGAGAACCATGCATTCGGAGGTTTTCACACCCCACCCACTAATGCCCTCAAAGTTTGAGAAAACGCGACCTTCGCGAAAAGCCCCGGAACCTATTGCAAAGTGATGAGCAGTGCCCAGGAGCACCTCTCAGTCATTTGCGCAAAATTCCTTCGGCTACAAGTGGCTCAAATAAGGGCGTGAAAATTGTGCCGAAAGCCCTTTCAGGGGCTATTGCTCGGCACTCGGGGGACGGAAAATTTTACGCAATGCCTCACAATGAAGCACTGGTCGGGGGCTAACTTCTGGCACCAGTTTCGAGCCCGTCCGTGAAAGTGACCCGCGCAAGTTTTAGGCCGGTTCGGCTACTGTGGCCTAATGGGGCCTAATGGGAAGATCTTCTAATGCTCATAACTTTTTAATTTCCCGACGGAACGCTTTGAAATTTTCACCATTTGTAGACGGCCTCCCGTACTACAAACTGATGCCCGTGTGGGCATGATGAAAATGGTAGTTCGCGAGACGGAAGCGCGTAAAGCTTCGGGGCGGCGGACTTCCACACCCCGATAACTCGGTATCGAAACATTGTTGCGGGCGGGTGCGCATGGCAATACCTGCGCCTCTGTGGGCCCTATCCGCGTGCAAAATCTAAAAGCGGTCAGAGCCTTAGAAAGCGCGTACAACCGCTATCCCCATTTGCCTTGGGCCCTATGGGAAAACAGGAAATATCATAATTGCGGTCCGGGGCGCGCGCGCACAATGATAATTTTCACACCCGAGCAAGCTCTTTTATAGGTCAACATTTTGGAAAAAAAATTGGCTTGCTGCCCACAGCAGGAGCTGAGAACCATGCATTCGGAGGTTTTCACACCCCACCCACTAATGCCCTCAAAGTTTGAGAAAACGCGACCTTCGCGAAAAGCCCCGGAACCTATTGCAAAGTGATGAGCAGTGCCCAGGAGCACCTCTCAGTCATTTGCGCAAAATTCCTTCGGCTACAAGTGGCTCAAATAAGGGCGTGAAAATTGTGCCGAAAGCCCTTTCAGGGGCTATTGCTCGGCACTCGGGGGACGGAAAATTTTACGCAATGCCTCACAATGAAGCACTGGTCGGGGGCTAACTTCTGGCACCAGTTTCGAGCCCGTCCGTGAAAGTGACCCGCGCAAGTTTTAGGCCGGTTCGACTACTGTGGCCTAATGGGGCCTAATGGGAAGATCTTCTAATGCTCATAACTTTTTAATTTCCCGACGGAACGCTTTGAAATTTTCACCATTTGTAGACGGCCTCCCGTACTACAAACTGATGCCCGTGTGGGCATGATGAAAATGGTAGTTCGCGAGACGGAAGCGCGTAAAGCTTCGGGGCGGCGGACTTCCACACCCCGATAACTCGGTATCGAAACATTGTTGCGGGCGGGTGCGCATGGCAATACCTGCGCCTCTGTGGGCCCTATCCGCGTGCAAAATCTAAAAGCGGTCAGAGCCTTAGAAAGCGCGTACAACCGCTATCCCCATTTGCCTTGGGCCCTATGGGAAAACAGGAAATATCATAATTGCGGTCCGGGGCGCGCGCGCACAATGATAATTTTCACACCCGAGCAAGCTCTTTTATAGGTCAACATTTTGGAAAAAAAATTGGCTTGCTGCCCACAGCAGGAGCTGAGAACCATGCATTCGGAGGTTTTCACACCCCACCCACTAATGCCCTCAAAGTTTGAGAAAACGCGACCTTCGCGAAAAGCCCCGGAACCTATTGCAAAGTGATGAGCAGTGCCCAGGAGCACCTCTCAGTCATTTGCGCAAAATTCCTTCGGCTACAAGTGGCTCAAATAAGGGCGTGAAAATTGTGCCGAAAGCCCTTTCAGGGGCTATTGCTCGGCACTCGGGGGACGGAAAATTTTACGCAATGCCTCACAATGAAGCACTGGTCGGGGGCTAACTTCTGGCACCAGTTTCGAGCCCGTCCGTGAAAGTGACCCGCGCAAGTTTTAGGCCGGTTCGGCTACTGTGGCCTAATGGGGCCTAATGGGAAGATCTTCTAATGCTCATAACTTTTTAATTTCCCGACGGAACGCTTTGAAATTTTCACCATTTGTAGACGGCCTCCCGTACTACAAACTGATGCCCGTGTGGGCATGATGAAAATGGTAGTTCGCGAGACGGAAGCGCGTAAAGCTTCGGGGCGGCGGACTTCCACACCCCGATAACTCGGTATCGAAACATTGTTGCGGGCGGGTGCGCATGGCAATACCTGCGCCTCTGTGGGCCCTATCCGCGTGCAAAATCTAAAAGCGGTCAGAGCCTTAGAAAGCGCGTACAACCGCTATCCCCATTTGCCTTGGGCCCTATGGGAAAACAGGAAATATCATAATTGCGGTCCGGGGCGCGCGCGCACAATGATAATTTTCACACCCGAGCAAGCTCTTTTATAGGTCAACATTTTGGAAAAAAAATTGGCTTGCTGCCCACAGCAGGAGCTGAGAACCATGCATTCGGAGGTTTTCACACCCCACCCACTAATGCCCTCAAAGTTTGAGAAAACGCGACCTTCGCGAAAAGCCCCGGAACCTATTGCAAAGTGATGAGCAGTGCCCAGGAGCACCTCTCAGTCATTTGCGCAAAATTCCTTCGGCTACAAGTGGCTCAAATAAGGGCGTGAAAATTGTGCCGAAAGCCCTTTCAGGGGCTATTGCTCGGCACTCGGGGGACGGAAAATTTTACGCAATGCCTCACAATGAAGCACTGGTCGGGGGCTAACTTCTGGCACCAGTTTCGAGCCCGTCCGTGAAAGTGACCCGCGCAAGTTTTAGGCCGGTTCGGCTACTGTGGCCTAATGGGGCCTAATGGGAAGATCTTCTAATGCTCATAACTTTTTAATTTCCCGACGGAACGCTTTGAAATTTTCACCATTTGTAGACGGCCTCCCGTACTACAAACTGATGCCCGTGTGGGCATGATGAAAATGGTAGTTCGCGAGACGGAAGCGCGTAAAGCTTCGGGGCGGCGGACTTCCACACCCCGATAACTCGGTATCGAAACATTGTTGCGGGCGGGTGCGCATGGCAATACCTGCGCCTCTGTGGGCCCTATCCGCGTGCAAAATCTAAAAGCGGTCAGAGCCTTAGAAAGCGCGTACAACCGCTATCCCCATTTGCCTTGGGCCCTATGGGAAAACAGGAAATATCATAATTGCGGTCCGGGGCGCGCGCGCACAATGATAATTTTCACACCCGAGCAAGCTCTTTTATAGGTCAACATTTTGGAAAAAAAATTGGCTTGCTGCCCACAGCAGGAGCTGAGAACCATGCATTCGGAGGTTTTCACACCCCACCCACTAATGCCCTCAAAGTTTGAGAAAACGCGACCTTCGCGAAAAGCCCCGGAACCTATTGCAAAGTGATGAGCAGTGCCCAGGAGCACCTCTCAGTCATTTGCGCAAAATTCCTTCGGCTACAAGTGGCTCAAATAAGGGCGTGAAAATTGTGCCGAAAGCCCTTTCAGGGGCTATTGCTCGGCACTCGGGGGACGGAAAATTTTACGCAATGCCTCACAATGAAGCACTGGTCGGGGGCTAACTTCTGGCACCAGTTTCGAGCCCGTCCGTGAAAGTGACCCGCGCAAGTTTTAGGCCGGTTCGGCTACTGTGGCCTAATGGGGCCTAATGGGAAGATCTTCTAATGCTCATAACTTTTTAATTTCCCGACGGAACGCTTTGAAATTTTCACCATTTGTAGACGGCCTCCCGTACTACAAACTGATGCCCGTGTGGGCATGATGAAAATGGTAGTTCGCGAGACGGAAGCGCGTAAAGCTTCGGGGCGGCGGACTTCCACACCCCGATAACTCGGTATCGAAACATTGTTGCGGGCGGGTGCGCATGGCAATACCTGCGCCTCTGTGGGCCCTATCCGCGTGCAAAATCTAAAAGCGGTCAGAGCCTTAGAAAGCGCGTACAACCGCTATCCCCATTTGCCTTGGGCCCTATGGGAAAACAGGAAATATCATAATTGCGGTCCGGGGCGCGCGCGCACAATGATAATTTTCACACCCGAGCAAGCTCTTTTATAGGTCAACATTTTGGAAAAAAAATTGGCTTGCTGCCCACAGCAGGAGCTGAGAACCATGCATTCGGAGGTTTTCACACCCCACCCACTAATGCCCTCAAAGTTTGAGAAAACGCGACCTTCGCGAAAAGCCCCGGAACCTATTGCAAAGTGATGAGCAGTGCCCAGGAGCACCTCTCAGTCATTTGCGCAAAATTCCTTCGGCTACAAGTGGCTCAAATAAGGGCGTGAAAATTGTGCCGAAAGCCCTTTCAGGGGCTATTGCTCGGCACTCGGGGGACGGAAAATTTTACGCAATGCCTCACAATGAAGCACTGGTCGGGGGCTAACTTCTGGCACCAGTTTCGAGCCCGTCCGTGAAAGTGACCCGCGCAAGTTTTAGGCCGGTTCGGCTACTGTGGCCTAATGGGGCCTAATGGGAAGATCTTCTAATGCTCATAACTTTTTAATTTCCCGACGGAACGCTTTGAAATTTTCACCATTTGTAGACGGCCTCCCGTACTACAAACTGATGCCCGTGTGGGCATGATGAAAATGGTAGTTCGCGAGACGGAAGCGCGTAAAGCTTCGGGGCGGCGGACTTCCACACCCCGATAACTCGGTATCGAAACATTGTTGCGGGCGGGTGCGCATGGCAATACCTGCGCCTCTGTGGGCCCTATCCGCGTGCAAAATCTAAAAGCGGTCAGAGCCTTAGAAAGCGCGTACAACCGCTATCCCCATTTGCCTTGGGCCCTATGGGAAAACAGGAAATATCATAATTGCGGTCCGGGGCGCGCGCGCACAATGATAATTTTCACACCCGAGCAAGCTCTTTTATAGGTCAACATTTTGGAAAAAAAATTGGCTTGCTGCCCACAGCAGGAGCTGAGAACCATGCATTCGGAGGTTTTCACACCCCACCCACTAATGCCCTCAAAGTTTGAGAAAACGCGACCTTCGCGAAAAGCCCCGGAACCTATTGCAAAGTGATGAGCAGTGCCCAGGAGCACCTCTCAGTCATTTGCGCAAAATTCCTTCGGCTACAAGTGGCTCAAATAAGGGCGTGAAAATTGTGCCGAAAGCCCTTTCAGGGGCTATTGCTCGGCACTCGGGGGACGGAAAATTTTACGCAATGCCTCACAATGAAGCACTGGTCGGGGGCTAACTTCTGGCACCAGTTTCGAGCCCGTCCGTGAAAGTGACCCGCGCAAGTTTTAGGCCGGTTCGGCTACTGTGGCCTAATGGGGCCTAATGGGAAGATCTTCTAATGCTCATAACTTTTTAATTTCCCGACGGAACGCTTTGAAATTTTCACCATTTGTAGACGGCCTCCCGTACTACAAACTGATGCCCGTGTGGGCATGATGAAAATGGTAGTTCGCGAGACGGAAGCGCGTAAAGCTTCGGGGCGGCGGACTTCCACACCCCGATAACTCGGTATCGAAACATTGTTGCGGGCGGGTGCGCATGGCAATACCTGCGCCTCTGTGGGCCCTATCCGCGTGCAAAATCTAAAAGCGGTCAGAGCCTTAGAAAGCGCGTACAACCGCTATCCCCATTTGCCTTGGGCCCTATGGGAAAACAGGAAATATCATAATTGCGGTCCGGGGCGCGCGCGCACAATGATAATTTTCACACCCGAGCAAGCTCTTTTATAGGTCAACATTTTGGAAAAAAAATTGGCTTGCTGCCCACAGCAGGAGCTGAGAACCATGCATTCGGAGGTTTTCACACCCCACCCACTAATGCCCTCAAAGTTTGAGAAAACGCGACCTTCGCGAAAAGCCCCGGAACCTATTGCAAAGTGATGAGCAGTGCCCAGGAGCACCTCTCAGTCATTTGCGCAAAATTCCTTCGGCTACAAGTGGCTCAAATAAGGGCGTGAAAATTGTGCCGAAAGCCCTTTCAGGGGCTATTGCTCGGCACTCGGGGGACGGAAAATTTTACGCAATGCCTCACAATGAAGCACTGGTCGGGGGCTAACTTCTGGCACCAGTTTCGAGCCCGTCCGTGAAAGTGACCCGCGCAAGTTTTAGGCCGGTTCGGCTACTGTGGCCTAATGGGGCCTAATGGGAAGATCTTCTAATGCTCATAACTTTTTAATTTCCCGACGGAACGCTTTGAAATTTTCACCATTTGTAGACGGCCTCCCGTACTACAAACTGATGCCCGTGTGGGCATGATGAAAATGGTAGTTCGCGAGACGGAAGCGCGTAAAGCTTCGGGGCGGCGGACTTCCACACCCCGATAACTCGGTATCGAAACATTGTTGCGGGCGGGTGCGCATGGCAATACCTGCGCCTCTGTGGGCCCTATCCGCGTGCAAAATCTAAAAGCGGTCAGAGCCTTAGAAAGCGCGTACAACCGCTATCCCCATTTGCCTTGGGCCCTATGGGAAAACAGGAAATATCATAATTGCGGTCCGGGGCGCGCGCGCACAATGATAATTTTCACACCCGAGCAAGCTCTTTTATAGGTCAACATTTTGGAAAAAAAATTGGCTTGCTGCCCACAGCAGGAGCTGAGAACCATGCATTCGGAGGTTTTCACACCCCACCCACTAATGCCCTCAAAGTTTGAGAAAACGCGACCTTCGCGAAAAGCCCCGGAACCTATTGCAAAGTGATGAGCAGTGCCCAGGAGCACCTCTCAGTCATTTGCGCAAAATTCCTTCGGCTACAAGTGGCTCAAATAAGGGCGTGAAAATTGTGCCGAAAGCCCTTTCAGGGGCTATTGCTCGGCACTCGGGGGACGGAAAATTTTACGCAATGCCTCACAATGAAGCACTGGTCGGGGGCTAACTTCTGGCACCAGTTTCGAGCCCGTCCGTGAAAGTGACCCGCGCAAGTTTTAGGCCGGTTCGGCTACTGTGGCCTAATGGGGCCTAATGGGAAGATCTTCTAATGCTCATAACTTTTTAATTTCCCGACGGAACGCTTTGAAATTTTCACCATTTGTAGACGGCCTCCCGTACTACAAACTGATGCCCGTGTGGGCATGATGAAAATGGTAGTTCGCGAGACGGAAGCGCGTAAAGCTTCGGGGCGGCGGACTTCCACACCCCGATAACTCGGTATCGAAACATTGTTGCGGGCGGGTGCGCATGGCAATACCTGCGCCTCTGTGGGCCCTATCCGCGTGCAAAATCTAAAAGCGGTCAGAGCCTTAGAAAGCGCGTACAACCGCTATCCCCATTTGCCTTGGGCCCTATGGGAAAACAGGAAATATCATAATTGCGGTCCGGGGCGCGCGCGCACAATGATAATTTTCACACCCGAGCAAGCTCTTTTATAGGTCAACATTTTGGAAAAAAAATTGGCTTGCTGCCCACAGCAGGAGCTGAGAACCATGCATTCGGAGGTTTTCACACCCCACCCACTAATGCCCTCAAAGTTTGAGAAAACGCGACCTTCGCGAAAAGCCCCGGAACCTATTGCAAAGTGATGAGCAGTGCCCAGGAGCACCTCTCAGTCATTTGCGCAAAATTCCTTCGGCTACAAGTGGCTCAAATAAGGGCGTGAAAATTGTGCCGAAAGCCCTTTCAGGGGCTATTGCTCGGCACTCGGGGGACGGAAAATTTTACGCAATGCCTCACAATGAAGCACTGGTCGGGGGCTAACTTCTGGCACCAGTTTCGAGCCCGTCCGTGAAAGTGACCCGCGCAAGTTTTAGGCCGGTTCGGCTACTGTGGCCTAATGGGGCCTAATGGGAAGATCTTCTAATGCTCATAACTTTTTAATTTCCCGACGGAACGCTTTGAAATTTTCACCATTTGTAGACGGCCTCCCGTACTACAAACTGATGCCCGTGTGGGCATGATGAAAATGGTAGTTCGCGAGACGGAAGCGCGTAAAGCTTCGGGGCGGCGGACTTCCACACCCCGATAACTCGGTATCGAAACATTGTTGCGGGCGGGTGCGCATGGCAATACCTGCGCCTCTGTGGGCCCTATCCGCGTGCAAAATCTAAAAGCGGTCAGAGCCTTAGAAAGCGCGTACAACCGCTATCCCCATTTGCCTTGGGCCCTATGGGAAAACAGGAAATATCATAATTGCGGTCCGGGGCGCGCGCGCACAATGATAATTTTCACACCCGAGCAAGCTCTTTTATAGGTCAACATTTTGGAAAAAAAATTGGCTTGCTGCCCACAGCAGGAGCTGAGAACCATGCATTCGGAGGTTTTCACACCCCACCCACTAATGCCCTCAAAGTTTGAGAAAACGCGACCTTCGCGAAAAGCCCCGGAACCTATTGCAAAGTGATGAGCAGTGCCCAGGAGCACCTCTCAGTCATTTGCGCAAAATTCCTTCGGCTACAAGTGGCTCAAATAAGGGCGTGAAAATTGTGCCGAAAGCCCTTTCAGGGGCTATTGCTCGGCACTCGGGGGACGGAAAATTTTACGCAATGCCTCACAATGAAGCACTGGTCGGGGGCTAACTTCTGGCACCAGTTTCGAGCCCGTCCGTGAAAGTGACCCGCGCAAGTTTTAGGCCGGTTCGGCTACTGTGGCCTAATGGGGCCTAATGGGAAGATCTTCTAATGCTCATAACTTTTTAATTTCCCGACGGAACGCTTTGAAATTTTCACCATTTGTAGACGGCCTCCCGTACTACAAACTGATGCCCGTGTGGGCATGATGAAAATGGTAGTTCGCGAGACGGAAGCGCGTAAAGCTTCGGGGCGGCGGACTTCCACACCCCGATAACTCGGTATCGAAACATTGTTGCGGGCGGGTGCGCATGGCAATACCTGCGCCTCTGTGGGCCCTATCCGCGTGCAAAATCTAAAAGCGGTCAGAGCCTTAGAAAGCGCGTACAACCGCTATCCCCATTTGCCTTGGGCCCTATGGGAAAACAGGAAATATCATAATTGCGGTCCGGGGCGCGCGCGCACAATGATAATTTTCACACCCGAGCAAGCTCTTTTATAGGTCAACATTTTGGAAAAAAAATTGGCTTGCTGCCCACAGCAGGAGCTGAGAACCATGCATTCGGAGGTTTTCACACCCCACCCACTAATGCCCTCAAAGTTTGAGAAAACGCGACCTTCGCGAAAAGCCCCGGAACCTATTGCAAAGTGATGAGCAGTGCCCAGGAGCACCTCTCAGTCATTTGCGCAAAATTCCTTCGGCTACAAGTGGCTCAAATAAGGGCGTGAAAATTGTGCCGAAAGCCCTTTCAGGGGCTATTGCTCGGCACTCGGGGGACGGAAAATTTTACGCAATGCCTCACAATGAAGCACTGGTCGGGGGCTAACTTCTGGCACCAGTTTCGAGCCCGTCCGTGAAAGTGACCCGCGCAAGTTTTAGGCCGGTTCGGCTACTGTGGCCTAATGGGGCCTAATGGGAAGATCTTCTAATGCTCATAACTTTTTAATTTCCCGACGGAACGCTTTGAAATTTTCACCATTTGTAGACGGCCTCCCGTACTACAAACTGATGCCCGTGTGGGCATGATGAAAATGGTAGTTCGCGAGACGGAAGCGCGTAAAGCTTCGGGGCGGCGGACTTCCACACCCCGATAACTCGGTATCGAAACATTGTTGCGGGCGGGTGCGCATGGCAATACCTGCGCCTCTGTGGGCCCTATCCGCGTGCAAAATCTAAAAGCGGTCAGAGCCTTAGAAAGCGCGTACAACCGCTATCCCCATTTGCCTTGGGCCCTATGGGAAAACAGGAAATATCATAATTGCGGTCCGGGGCGCGCGCGCACAATGATAATTTTCACACCCGAGCAAGCTCTTTTATAGGTCAACATTTTGGAAAAAAAATTGGCTTGCTGCCCACAGCAGGAGCTGAGAACCATGCATTCGGAGGTTTTCACACCCCACCCACTAATGCCCTCAAAGTTTGAGAAAACGCGACCTTCGCGAAAAGCCCCGGAACCTATTGCAAAGTGATGAGCAGTGCCCAGGAGCACCTCTCAGTCATTTGCGCAAAATTCCTTCGGCTACAAGTGGCTCAAATAAGGGCGTGAAAATTGTGCCGAAAGCCCTTTCAGGGGCTATTGCTCGGCACTCGGGGGACGGAAAATTTTACGCAATGCCTCACAATGAAGCACTGGTCGGGGGCTAACTTCTGGCACCAGTTTCGAGCCCGTCCGTGAAAGTGACCCGCGCAAGTTTTAGGCCGGTTCGGCTACTGTGGCCTAATGGGGCCTAATGGGAAGATCTTCTAATGCTCATAACTTTTTAATTTCCCGACGGAACGCTTTGAAATTTTCACCATTTGTAGACGGCCTCCCGTACTACAAACTGATGCCCGTGTGGGCATGATGAAAATGGTAGTTCGCGAGACGGAAGCGCGTAAAGCTTCGGGGCGGCGGACTTCCACACCCCGATAACTCGGTATCGAAACATTGTTGCGGGCGGGTGCGCATGGCAATACCTGCGCCTCTGTGGGCCCTATCCGCGTGCAAAATCTAAAAGCGGTCAGAGCCTTAGAAAGCGCGTACAACCGCTATCCCCATTTGCCTTGGGCCCTATGGGAAAACAGGAAATATCATAATTGCGGTCCGGGGCGCGCGCGCACAATGATAATTTTCACACCCGAGCAAGCTCTTTTATAGGTCAACATTTTGGAAAAAAAATTGGCTTGCTGCCCACAGCAGGAGCTGAGAACCATGCATTCGGAGGTTTTCACACCCCACCCACTAATGCCCTCAAAGTTTGAGAAAACGCGACCTTCGCGAAAAGCCCCGGAACCTATTGCAAAGTGATGAGCAGTGCCCAGGAGCACCTCTCAGTCATTTGCGCAAAATTCCTTCGGCTACAAGTGGCTCAAATAAGGGCGTGAAAATTGTGCCGAAAGCCCTTTCAGGGGCTATTGCTCGGCACTCGGGGGACGGAAAATTTTACGCAATGCCTCACAATGAAGCACTGGTCGGGGGCTAACTTCTGGCACCAGTTTCGAGCCCGTCCGTGAAAGTGACCCGCGCAAGTTTTAGGCCGGTTCGGCTACTGTGGCCTAATGGGGCCTAATGGGAAGATCTTCTAATGCTCATAACTTTTTAATTTCCCGACGGAACGCTTTGAAATTTTCACCATTTGTAGACGGCCTCCCGTACTACAAACTGATGCCCGTGTGGGCATGATGAAAATGGTAGTTCGCGAGACGGAAGCGCGTAAAGCTTCGGGGCGGCGGACTTCCACACCCCGATAACTCGGTATCGAAACATTGTTGCGGGCGGGTGCGCATGGCAATACCTGCGCCTCTGTGGGCCCTATCCGCGTGCAAAATCTAAAAGCGGTCAGAGCCTTAGAAAGCGCGTACAACCGCTATCCCCATTTGCCTTGGGCCCTATGGGAAAACAGGAAATATCATAATTGCGGTCCGGGGCGCGCGCGCACAATGATAATTTTCACACCCGAGCAAGCTCTTTTATAGGTCAACATTTTGGAAAAAAAATTGGCTTGCTGCCCACAGCAGGAGCTGAGAACCATGCATTCGGAGGTTTTCACACCCCACCCACTAATGCCCTCAAAGTTTGAGAAAACGCGACCTTCGCGAAAAGCCCCGGAACCTATTGCAAAGTGATGAGCAGTGCCCAGGAGCACCTCTCAGTCATTTGCGCAAAATTCCTTCGGCTACAAGTGGCTCAAATAAGGGCGTGAAAATTGTGCCGAAAGCCCTTTCAGGGGCTATTGCTCGGCACTCGGGGGACGGAAAATTTTACGCAATGCCTCACAATGAAGCACTGGTCGGGGGCTAACTTCTGGCACCAGTTTCGAGCCCGTCCGTGAAAGTGACCCGCGCAAGTTTTAGGCCGGTTCGGCTACTGTGGCCTAATGGGGCCTAATGGGAAGATCTTCTAATGCTCATAACTTTTTAATTTCCCGACGGAACGCTTTGAAATTTTCACCATTTGTAGACGGCCTCCCGTACTACAAACTGATGCCCGTGTGGGCATGATGAAAATGGTAGTTCGCGAGACGGAAGCGCGTAAAGCTTCGGGGCGGCGGACTTCCACACCCCGATAACTCGGTATCGAAACATTGTTGCGGGCGGGTGCGCATGGCAATACCTGCGCCTCTGTGGGCCCTATCCGCGTGCAAAATCTAAAAGCGGTCAGAGCCTTAGAAAGCGCGTACAACCGCTATCCCCATTTGCCTTGGGCCCTATGGGAAAACAGGAAATATCATAATTGCGGTCCGGGGCGCGCGCGCACAATGATAATTTTCACACCCGAGCAAGCTCTTTTATAGGTCAACATTTTGGAAAAAAAATTGGCTTGCTGCCCACAGCAGGAGCTGAGAACCATGCATTCGGAGGTTTTCACACCCCACCCACTAATGCCCTCAAAGTTTGAGAAAACGCGACCTTCGCGAAAAGCCCCGGAACCTATTGCAAAGTGATGAGCAGTGCCCAGGAGCACCTCTCAGTCATTTGCGCAAAATTCCTTCGGCTACAAGTGGCTCAAATAAGGGCGTGAAAATTGTGCCGAAAGCCCTTTCAGGGGCTATTGCTCGGCACTCGGGGGACGGAAAATTTTACGCAATGCCTCACAATGAAGCACTGGTCGGGGGCTAACTTCTGGCACCAGTTTCGAGCCCGTCCGTGAAAGTGACCCGCGCAAGTTTTAGGCCGGTTCGGCTACTGTGGCCTAATGGGGCCTAATGGGAAGATCTTCTAATGCTCATAACTTTTTAATTTCCCGACGGAACGCTTTGAAATTTTCACCATTTGTAGACGGCCTCCCGTACTACAAACTGATGCCCGTGTGGGCATGATGAAAATGGTAGTTCGCGAGACGGAAGCGCGTAAAGCTTCGGGGCGGCGGACTTCCACACCCCGATAACTCGGTATCGAAACATTGTTGCGGGCGGGTGCGCATGGCAATACCTGCGCCTCTGTGGGCCCTATCCGCGTGCAAAATCTAAAAGCGGTCAGAGCCTTAGAAAGCGCGTACAACCGCTATCCCCATTTGCCTTGGGCCCTATGGGAAAACAGGAAATATCATAATTGCGGTCCGGGGCGCGCGCGCACAATGATAATTTTCACACCCGAGCAAGCTCTTTTATAGGTCAACATTTTGGAAAAAAAATTGGCTTGCTGCCCACAGCAGGAGCTGAGAACCATGCATTCGGAGGTTTTCACACCCCACCCACTAATGCCCTCAAAGTTTGAGAAAACGCGACCTTCGCGAAAAGCCCCGGAACCTATTGCAAAGTGATGAGCAGTGCCCAGGAGCACCTCTCAGTCATTTGCGCAAAATTCCTTCGGCTACAAGTGGCTCAAATAAGGGCGTGAAAATTGTGCCGAAAGCCCTTTCAGGGGCTATTGCTCGGCACTCGGGGGACGGAAAATTTTACGCAATGCCTCACAATGAAGCACTGGTCGGGGGCTAACTTCTGGCACCAGTTTCGAGCCCGTCCGTGAAAGTGACCCGCGCAAGTTTTAGGCCGGTTCGGCTACTGTGGCCTAATGGGGCCTAATGGGAAGATCTTCTAATGCTCATAACTTTTTAATTTCCCGACGGAACGCTTTGAAATTTTCACCATTTGTAGACGGCCTCCCGTACTACAAACTGATGCCCGTGTGGGCATGATGAAAATGGTAGTTCGCGAGACGGAAGCGCGTAAAGCTTCGGGGCGGCGGACTTCCACACCCCGATAACTCGGTATCGAAACATTGTTGCGGGCGGGTGCGCATGGCAATACCTGCGCCTCTGTGGGCCCTATCCGCGTGCAAAATCTAAAAGCGGTCAGAGCCTTAGAAAGCGCGTACAACCGCTATCCCCATTTGCCTTGGGCCCTATGGGAAAACAGGAAATATCATAATTGCGGTCCGGGGCGCGCGCGCACAATGATAATTTTCACACCCGAGCAAGCTCTTTTATAGGTCAACATTTTGGAAAAAAAATTGGCTTGCTGCCCACAGCAGGAGCTGAGAACCATGCATTCGGAGGTTTTCACACCCCACCCACTAATGCCCTCAAAGTTTGAGAAAACGCGACCTTCGCGAAAAGCCCCGGAACCTATTGCAAAGTGATGAGCAGTGCCCAGGAGCACCTCTCAGTCATTTGCGCAAAATTCCTTCGGCTACAAGTGGCTCAAATAAGGGCGTGAAAATTGTGCCGAAAGCCCTTTCAGGGGCTATTGCTCGGCACTCGGGGGACGGAAAATTTTACGCAATGCCTCACAATGAAGCACTGGTCGGGGGCTAACTTCTGGCACCAGTTTCGAGCCCGTCCGTGAAAGTGACCCGCGCAAGTTTTAGGCCGGTTCGGCTACTGTGGCCTAATGGGGCCTAATGGGAAGATCTTCTAATGCTCATAACTTTTTAATTTCCCGACGGAACGCTTTGAAATTTTCACCATTTGTAGACGGCCTCCCGTACTACAAACTGATGCCCGTGTGGGCATGATGAAAATGGTAGTTCGCGAGACGGAAGCGCGTAAAGCTTCGGGGCGGCGGACTTCCACACCCCGATAACTCGGTATCGAAACATTGTTGCGGGCGGGTGCGCATGGCAATACCTGCGCCTCTGTGGGCCCTATCCGCGTGCAAAATCTAAAAGCGGTCAGAGCCTTAGAAAGCGCGTACAACCGCTATCCCCATTTGCCTTGGGCCCTATGGGAAAACAGGAAATATCATAATTGCGGTCCGGGGCGCGCGCGCACAATGATAATTTTCACACCCGAGCAAGCTCTTTTATAGGTCAACATTTTGGAAAAAAAATTGGCTTGCTGCCCACAGCAGGAGCTGAGAACCATGCATTCGGAGGTTTTCACACCCCACCCACTAATGCCCTCAAAGTTTGAGAAAACGCGACCTTCGCGAAAAGCCCCGGAACCTATTGCAAAGTGATGAGCAGTGCCCAGGAGCACCTCTCAGTCATTTGCGCAAAATTCCTTCGGCTACAAGTGGCTCAAATAAGGGCGTGAAAATTGTGCCGAAAGCCCTTTCAGGGGCTATTGCTCGGCACTCGGGGGACGGAAAATTTTACGCAATGCCTCACAATGAAGCACTGGTCGGGGGCTAACTTCTGGCACCAGTTTCGAGCCCGTCCGTGAAAGTGACCCGCGCAAGTTTTAGGCCGGTTCGGCTACTGTGGCCT
>CAXHUL010000316.1:31063-59000 GCA_964019695.1 Loripinus fragilis | reverse complement strand
ATACCTGTGTTTAGGGTAACCCAACCCTACCTAAATTTACTGGTGAAACCTAGAATTTTTTTCAGGTTTTCTGGAAAAAATATATAATTTTATGGATTTTGAAAGGCAAAATGCCTTTCAAAATGCATAAAAAAAAATTCCAGAAAAAAAAATAAAAAAAATATGTGTGCCTACCCTACCTAAAATTTTCAGACCTGTTACCCGAAACACACTTATTTTTTTATTTGGCCTTAACAGTCAAAGAAAATCTAGTAGTGAAAAAAAAAATAAACCTGATTTTAGCCCCACTTCACTTTTTTAATATATCATATTTCATCCACTTCACTGTTTACTTTTACCTTCCTTTTCTTTAACACCCAGTTTGACAATTCCATGTATGAAATTTCAAAATTTCCAAAATCCTGATCTCTTAAAATTCTAATTTTTAACTTGCAGGATGCCTACAAAAATGAAAAGATTCACATTAAAAGGGTTAAATGCGTTTAGATAATCTGAAAATTAATCAGAGAAGCTATTATAGTCTCCCTATTTCAGCATTTTGAGGCTGACTTTCTATGGAAAGTCAGCCTCAAAATCCTGAATTTAGGATTAATCCTGAAAACTTTCACCCATGCAATGCATCTGCCTAGAATGTCCCCACGAGCGCATGGCAGGATGATGATAAAGACAGATAGTATTCATATCTGAATATAAAATATATATATACAATTACTACACGTGTGTACTTATACTAGTGTTAAGAAATTTAATTATACTTTTCCACAAATTGTTTATGACAGTGACGTAAGATATATCCCAAAATCAATACATGTATAACTTCAAGATCTACTGACAATCTTAATTTAACACCAAAACATATCATGAATCTCCTTGTTTAGTAGTATGGTAAATGTTCTAAAATTACGAACACTTAAAAATAATTAATAATTCAATATAATAATTCCAGAGGGAATAATAACAATAGTCAATGAATTGTATTCACTCTTTCTCAAATTTTCGGCCTTGGGCCTTCTTCAGGATATTAGAAACAATTTTCACAGCTAAGTAGCATCCATGATGACTATTATGGTATATGTTTACTGTCCATTGACAGTGATGACGTCGCATCACTTCCTGCCAAGTTGCACTCAGATTGGCGTAACGTTAAATGAAATGACGTCATTTCCCGCCAAAAAAGCATATAAGGCCATCAGTTCAACATTGCAAAAGTACTTAAGAGCATATGAACAACTGCCACATGAATGACAAAAATAAGTAATCATTATATTTGTGAGGAAAAAGGGGGGTGCTCAAAAGAACCGTCTCATTGAGAGGGTTCTTTTCAGTGCCCACAACCGAAAATCACAATGATTAGCACCATAATGATGATAGCCCCTTGCTCTGTAACTTTTCAGGCTAACTGGTTGTCCGATTAATAAATTAGAAATCAATTACAAGAGTGTCAAACAAGATGGATCCAGATCAGGACGGAAGTTAATTCGGTCTCAATCTGGGTCCAAAATGTATATCGGCCAACCATAAAAGCAAACAAAAGCAACCAGCTTTATAGCAAAAAAACTTCCCAAGGGCACCCATATGTTTAGTTAAACAAAAAATTTTTTAGCATAAAATTATAAAAATATTTTATTAGCCATCAGTATTAACATATGTTATGGCTGCTCAAAAGAACCGTCTCATTGAGACGGTTCTTTTGAGTACCCACAATATATGTTTTGAATGAGAAATAAGAAAGTTATTTTTTTTGGTACATACCGGGCACCATAACGATGTAACCTACTGCACTGCAATTTTTCATGCTTATTGATTGTCTGTCCGACTAATAAATTTGAAATGTATTGTAAGCGTGCCAAACTTATTGGATCCTGATCAAGACCGAATTTAAGTCGGTCCTGATCTGGGTCCAAAATGTTACAAAAACTTTTCAGAAAACAATATAAGCAATCAAAGAGCAACTGACTTTAAAGTAAAAAAACTTTCTACAGGGCACCCCCTCCTACCCCCTAGCCACGGGGCACCCCCTTCTGCCCCCTCCCCACCACCCCCCCCCCTTACCCCCCCCCCCCCAAAAAAAAAAAAAAAAAAAAAAAATCCCTGGTCTCAATTTAACTTAACATTGCACCCTTGTGGTATTTTAGTTTTAAGTTTCATTATCCACTGTTCTTCAGCCAACTGTCTATATATTCTACCTTCTTGGAACATTCTTTGTAAGATGGTAACTCTTAACTGTTCTTCCTTATGACCTTCAAAATGTCTCATGATAGGTTTCTCCGCTTGTTGGCGTACATCTCGAAGATGTTCATCTGTTCTCTCTTTCAGTGTCCTCTCTGTTTCTCCCACATATACAGTCTTGTCACATTTGCAGCAAATGAGTGCATAGACAATATTCCTATCGCTGCAACTTGGATTCTCAGCTGTCTTATATTTGGCGTCTCTTGTAGAACTCCATATCTCTTCTCTGTGCATAGCATTGCATATCTTACAGGAGCATGTGCTGTCTTTCTGTTTCAATGCCCTATTTGTCTTACCATGAACCAGGGTATCAGCCAGGTTCTTGTCCCGTCTATATGCCACAATTGGGGTTTTTTGGAACACTTCTGTCATCCTGTCAGACCTATGTAACACAGGCAGGTGTTTCCGAACTATCTTATGTATGTCTGGCAGGTGTCTCGAAAAGGTAAGCACTAAAGGTACCCTGTCTTCTTTCTTCTCTTTGCTCTTTACACTAAGAAGGTCCTCTCTTTTAAGTGTATCTACTTTGTGCAGCTGCTTCTCAATGTCTTTCCCACTGTATCCTCTCTTGCGAAGTTGGACTTTTAACTCTCTTCTGTGGACCTGATAGTCTTTCTGTTTCTCACAAATTCTCCTTAACCTTAGTCCAAGTCCATACGCCAGGCCTGATTTTGTGCTAGGTGGATGATTTGATGTCTTGTGCAAATAGAGTTGTTTGTCAGTAGGTTTCCTGTAGAGACTAGTGTAAATTCTGCCATTTTCCATGTGAACCCAAGTGTCAAGAAATTCTATTTTCTCCCTACTGTATCTAAGCTCTATCTTAATGTTCCTGTGAATGCCATTGGCATATTCTGCAAACTTCTCAAGTGTATCCACGCTACCCGTCCATAATCCAAATCCATCGTCTATGAAACGTTTGTAGAAAAATGGTTGCTCATGGTATTCCATCAACTTCTCATCCCATTTTCTCATGTAACTACAAGCAAAGTTCTTGCCAAGCTTGGAACCAATTGCAATACCATTTGTCTGTATATAGTGTTTGTTGCCAAGGTTGAAATTGTTGTTATCCAAAACAACTTTTATCATCTTTAAGACCTCTTCTGTAGGAACAATGGATCTAGATCTAGAGTTGAGACCTTCTCTACATGCTTCCAAACCTTCCTGTTTGGGTACAGATGGATAAAGCTTGCATACATCGAAACAGAACAAGATGGTACCTTCCGGCAAGGGTTCAATTTTGAAGGTCATAAGGAAGAACAGTTAAGAGTTACCATCTTACAAAGAATGTTCCAAGAAGGTAGAATATATAGACAGTTGGCTGAAGAACAGTGGATAATGAAACTTAAAACTAAAATACTACAAGGGTGCAATGTTAAGTTAAATTGAGACCAGGGATTTTTTTTTTTTTTTTTTTTTTTTTTTGGGGGGGGGGGGGGGGGGGGGTAAGGGGGGGGGGGGGCTGGGGAGGGGGCAGAAGGGGGTGCCCTGTGGCTAGGGGGTAGGAGGGGGTGCCCTGTAGAAAGTTTTTTTACTTTAAAGTCAGTTGCTCTTTGATTGCTTATATTGTTTTCTGAAAAGTTTTTGTAACATTTTGGACCCAGATCAGGACCGACTTAAATTCGGTCTTGATCAGGATCCAATAAGTTTGGCACGCTTACAATACATTTCAAATTTATTAGTCGGACAGACAATCAATAAGCATGAAAAACTGCAGTGCAGTAGGTTACCATCGTTATGGTGCCCGGTATGTACCAAAAAAAATAACTTTCTTATTTCTCATTCAAAACATATATTGTGGGTACTCAAAAGAACCGTCTCAATGAGACGGTTCTTTTGAGCAGCCATAACATATGTTAATACTGATGGCTAATAAAATATTTTTATAATTTTATGCTAAAAAATTTTTTGTTTAACTAAACATATGGGTGCCCTTGGGAAGTTTTTTTGCTATAAAGCTGGTTGCTTTTGTTTGCTTTTATGGTTGGCCGATATACATTTTGGACCCAGATTGAGACCGAATTAACTTCCGTCCTGATCTGGATCCATCTTGTTTGACACTCTTGTAATTGATTTCTAATTTATTAATCGGACAACCAGTTAGCCTGAAAAGTTACAGAGCAAGGGGCTATCATCATTATGGTGCTAATCATTGTGATTTTCGGTTGTGGGCACTGAAAAGAACCGTCTCAATGAGACGGTTCTTTTGAGCACCCCCCTTTTTCCTCACAAATATAATGATTACTTATTTTTGTCATTCATGTGGCAGTTGTTCATATGCTCTTAAGTACTTTTGCAATGTTGAACTGATGGCCTTATATGCTTTTTTGGCGGGAAATGACGTCATGTCATTTAACGTTACGCCAATCTGAGTGCAACTTGGCAGGAAGTGATGCGACGTCATCACAGTCAATGGACAGTAAACATATACCATAATAGTCATCATGGATGCTACTTAGCTGTGAAAATTGTTTCTAATATCCTGAAGAAGGCCCAAGGCCGAAAATTTGAGAAAGAGTGAATACAATTCATTGACTAAAAATAATTATTTTTTCCGTTGTTCGTAATTTTAGAAATTACGTTTGTGGAAAAATGCTAGTGTTCGAAATTTTAGAATGTGGGCTTTATCATGAGAAAAACGGTATATATGCATGTCAAAATGTGATAGAAACGTGGTGAAAACACGGCGATATGATTCTGTGCTAACTCCTCTTTTTTTCAAAACTTTAATCTTATTAACCTTCTGTTTGCCAACGGGCCACTTTTGGGCCACCAGTAGTACTCCTTTGAGTGCCAACGGGCCACTTTTGGGCCACCTGTTTGATTATGATTTTTGAGAAATATATACTGCTATTTACATCCTAGTTGTTTTCCCTGTAAAGAAAAATCCTTTTTCAGCAAGATATTTTTGATCGGGACTCTTTTCATGAAATGCACTAGGCCTTAGAGGAGATTATATGAAGGTACTGTCAGTAAAAAATCAACATGCCGGTGCTATGTTTTTTCCCGCTTTCTATGACTTGACGTCATAAATCTCACGAGACGCCAATTGTAGCGTGCGACGGCGCGCAATGGACAAGGGACGTCCAGAAAGTGTTTGTTTCGATGAAATAATGATTATTTTTCAGCATAAAAAAGTGTTGTTGTTTTTTTCATTCTTTTTTCACTTTTCGAAATATATTTTGTAAAACAAGTGAATGAATATAAAAACAAATCAATACATGCATGCCACGATTGAAGTCTAAATCACCGACTTTTCAAGATAAGACATGAGCTGTGTCCTCTATATGCAGGTCGCTGAAGCAATTGGATCTTGCAAGAAATGCGTTTAGGGGCGACACTAGTAGCAAATGATTGAGCGCTGAAAAATAATTATATATCATTTTTCCTCTCGAGCAGCGAAGGCTCATACGAAACTCAAACAAGATAACTCACTGCTATAAAATAAGTAACGAAAAACGCGCAGATGATTGTGGACAGAAAAGTAACTAACACAAAAAGGAGAGATGGTCGAAAGAAAAAATATAACACCTTTCTCTCTAGCAGAGAATGCTAATATGAGACTACACATACATGTAAGCACATTCCTGTAAGAAAACTTACTGCAATAAAATGACCAACAAAAACGGGCAGACGATTAGACAGAATAATGCGCTCAAAAATCAACTCTGTCCTCTCCAGCAGCAACTACACATGCGTGCATTCTCGTAAGAACGTTTTACCGGACCGGGGTTTCTTGTGTAGATTCATCAGTGCATTCTCTTTTGGTACTGTGGCGAAGGCTCCGGTGAGCCTGTGCAATGTTCAGGGTCGCTAGAGCCTGCGCTGCTTGCATAAATGGGACAAAAAGCACTAATTGAGTCAGCACGGCATTTGTGTACTTAATACTTTTTCCAGTGGCTAAGGCTCAGGCGAGCCTGTGCAAATGTGCAGACTCGTCATAGCCTTTCGCCGCTCGCCCCTACATAGCAAAATGGGAGCGCAAAGGCTAAGTGGTAGAGTGCTTGACTCGAGACCGAGGGGCGCGGGTTTGAGCCTCACCGGCGTCAATGCGTTGTGATCCTTGAGCAAGATACATTTTCCCTAGCTTAGTACTGGTTCAACCCAGAAAGAACCGTCCCTGTTTGACTGAAAGACTGTTGATGGGGCGTAAAGAATCAAATCAAACAAACAAACATAGCAAAATATCGCCATTGGAAAAAACATTTCAAACATTGGTATTCCGCATTGTCGAGTGAATATAAAAAAAGGCTAAGGCAAACGACCAAACCCGTCAGAGCATTGGCTGCTTGCATTTACTTATCGCATTGTGTGCCACACGCCATTTGATGAAGCGCATGAGATTTAGGTCTGTGACTAAGGCTCAGACGAGCCCGAGCCTATGCAAAGATGGTTTCTCGCCAGGGACATAGTCCCTTCACAATGCGATAAGTGTCCAACTTTATGAACGTCCCTTCAGACGTTAGCGGGAACGTAAGACGTTACATTTAGAATAGTCAGCGAGTTTTTCGCGCCAACACTTAATGACGTTCCCGTTGTTACGGACGTCGTAAACAAGTACAGGACGTCGAAAACAAGTACCGTCATTTTGGCAAGTACTAAGGAATTCGCCTGGCATCGAAAGGGTTAAAACCGCCGCTAAATTCATGCGGAATGAGTCAGTAAAATGTCCAGCGCGTGCGGTATTCGCCAAGTCGAGAGCCAGGCACGTGCATATTATGTCACTCAATTTACTTACAAGTCATTTAAACTATTCGATAAGCCGGGTCACCTATGTTCACTCGTCTCGGACTACCGATGAATCACTACACTATTTCGTTCTTCCTTCAGAAAAGCAAAACACTTTCGCTCGCTCTGCCGACTTCGAATTCCAGCTAATATTGTACCTCGGACCCAGTAATTTCGGGTCCGAGATTGTACTCAAGAATTGATACCGCTAGACATCTCGATCAGATTTTTTTTTTTTTTGCAAAGATCGACACAAAACTTTGAATTACGTAGACGAGTTCCCAGAGTAAAAAAACAAACTGACGAAATTCAAAAAGAACACTCACACACACACATCTCCCTCCCTCCCTCCCTCCCTCCCTCCCTCCCTCCCTCCCTCCCTCCCTCCCTCTCTCTCTCTCTCTCTCTCTCTCTCTCTCTCTCTCTCTCTCTCTCTCTCTCTCTCTCTCTCTCTCTCTCTCTCTCTCTCTCTCTCTCTCTCTCTCTCTCTCTCTCTACTTGTTGATCCGCCGATGCAATGTTTACCTTGACGTGCCTGCACCAGTCTCTCTCTCCCCCCTCTCTCTCTCCATTTGCAAACACGGTGTTTCGATCCAGATCAGACACGAATGGTATTCAGGATAGAATGTTTCGTCAATTTAAAAATGTGTGCATGAGATAGAAAGTACACAAAGCGTTAATACTGTGGAATGTCCGACTTTGCCGTACAAAAGCTGATGCGCACGATAAGTTTGGGTTTTGGGTCCTCATCGGAAGCAGTTGTAGCAAGATTGATTGACTGACCCAAACATTGTGTTTCGATATTCGATATTCTAAGAAACCAAGCCAAAACAAAAGATTCGTGTGCAAACACCGTGCAGTCTCTCTCTCTCTCTCTCTCTCTCTCTCTCTCGCTCTCTCTCTCTCTACTTTTACCACCTGCTATCAAAGTTTGCAAACGAAGATCGTCCGACGTGCCTGATCAGGGGCAAACAAGCATACCAAGAGTTATAATCTAGTCCGACATTGCGTCCGATGATCACGGAACATTTCAGACAAGTACCTTCTTTCAGATGCATGCCATGGGCGGATCCAGAGGGGGGACAGGGGGTCCGGACCCCCCCCCCTGAAAAATCACAGAAATATAGGTTCTCGGATCCACTAAAATTCACAAAGCTACCAAGCCAGCATTCAATGGTGGGCCATTGACACGCCAGCAAAACGCCATTTCAAAGGCGTTTCGCTGATGGGCCGATGGTGGTCCATTTTAGTGGCATTTCGGTCCTCTCACTACCCCCTCTGACAAAATGTTCTGGATCCGCGCATGCATGCAGTGCGCCTGAACCGGCTCGATTGAAATTAAACTGTCGACGGACATAATTTCATAATGCGACAAGGCTCAGACGAGCCTGCGCAAGTCTGCATTCTTAATTCAAGCATTGATGGCTCTGGTATGTCAAGCATCACCGCTTTTATGTTGAATGGATTAATTTTGTGTCTCACGACTCAAACCACACTTTCGAAAAAGACCCTTTTGTATATAAGTTTGTATAAGCAAACTAACTTAGCAAATTTACTCAGTTGTTTAACGCTGTGGTTTGCATGGCTTTTTTTTTTTTTTTTTTTTTTAAGTAGTAACATCTACTGTTACTTGCAAATGTTCAATTTTGACGACCAGGCAGCGTATGACCTAAGTCTTTCATGGTGAACATAAGCTTAGATGGGCGTTTTCTCGCGGTAAATGTAACTCCTAATCCTTACCCGAGGCAGGTCTGTTTAATGTCTGTGACCATGTTAATGACCATTGCTGAAGAATTCCGAGGGATTGAATGCTTCTTATAGGTGAACATTTTGCCAATGAAGGGTTTTAAAAATATTTGAGCCTGCACTGTTTTCCGTCGATACTAAACCAATATTAAACATACATGAACTTTTTTTTTCACGTTCATGTAGAAAAGTCCGTGCTTTTAGTGAGCTCTTGCCTTTGATCTTATCTGAAAGCATGTATCGCACAATTAGCAGACAAAAGTCGGCATGCGAAAAAGAACGTCACGTGCCAGACTACCCATGTAAGTAAAATGGAACCACCAAATGTCGCTGTACGGTATAAGTAAACCGAGCATAAACGGACATCGATTTTCCGCCGAAAATAACTTGTGTTCGTAATTTTAGAAATTCACTTTTCAAAAAAAGGTCAGTGTTCGATTTTTTAGGATGTTTTGAAAATTATTTTGGGCGATAATTTTAGGTGTTCGTAATTTTAGAGTGTTCGAAATTTTAGAACATTTACCGTAGTTTATATGAGGTTAGCTGGGTTTTTTTCAATTTCACTCATCCATTAGCTTTGACAGACTCCAAATGGGCCACAACAAAAGAAAACCTGTCTTTGGGTGTTTCCAATTAAGTGAAATTCAAACCAGTCTGCTTAGCTACAGAGACTAGCTTGAAAATTGAAATTCCACTCGTAGCAAGTCTAAATATGATACTCTCCAATAAGCGAATTACAAAGGTGCTGATCATACTGTGAGGATGCACGGACTGGTCTGTGCCTTTGTTGTTCACAAACCCCCCGAAGACAGGTTTTCTTGCGTCCAGGCCCAGATCATACATATAGCTTTCAGCTAACAAAGAGACTTAACCCATAAAGTGCCACCTACAATTTGCAGCAGACGACAATTTAAAATTTTGCCGCTTTTTCTAAAATAACAAATAAGGCAGCCAATTCTCATGTAATATCATACCTTATTTTATTTGAAAATTAGGGAAGATGTCGCAAAATTTGTCGTCTGCTGCAGTCGTGATTGGCGCTTTAAGGGTTAAAAGTTTGTTTACACACTCCTCTGGGGGGGAGGGGGGGGGGGGGGGGGGGGAGGGCTATTTACTCACCTCAGACTCCCACCTTTCGGCTTTCTTCCGACTGATCCAACACTCCTCAGACCCAGCTTACCCCGCGGTTTCATCTCGTTAGGAATCCTCATGATGACCCCTCGGCTGCTCCCATCCAGGTCTGTACCCAATATGTCATCATCATCCCGGCTCCTTAGAAACGAGGTTCCAGTCCCCATGCTCAACTCTAAAAAAATAGGCCAAATGAACAATATGTGTGGTTCCAAGGTTTCAAGCTACATGTAGGAGAGACTTTGGTTAAGTAGTCTACCCAATTGAGTTTACTTCTATCTTATTTCTAGCTAAAACAAAAAGGGCCAAAAGGCACTGGATTGCTCACCTGAGTTATGTTTAACCATTTCCTTCATTAATATTCATGCTAAGCTCCACCCACTATGAATAATTATATAATTAAACTTTCATGTTTGTACATAGAACAAAGAAATTACATTTCACTTGTCAGGTCAAATTCTAATCATATTTCCATAAACAAACAGAGTAAACCCTGATCAGGCAGCTCTTACAAGAGCTGCCTGATCTGGGTCTGCTCTGTTTGCAAAAACATCAAAAGGCGTCTCTATGGGGTAAAGGGTTAAAGTTTCTTGAATAATTTTATAAAGGAAATAAGTCCTACTCACTGGCAACACATTATTCAACGGATCAAGTTCATTTTAGCTATTTGTTTTAAGATATATCACCTATTGAATACCTGCACTTCTGCAAATAATTTTGAATTCTGATCAGCTATTTCAGAAAGATGTTTTTTGTTTTCCTTAACCCTGGGGGCTATACAGTATGCTTTTTATGGCTTTAAATTCATTTAGAGCTATTTTTGTGAAAGGTCACCATATGAACATTCAGCTAATTTGGTTTCAATTCTGATCATTAATTGGTGTCAGAGCAGAAGATGTGTAAAGAATTCTTATATTATTTCTTTATTTTATTTTTTAGAACTACATGTAGTATTAATTGAGCTAGCTTATTCGCCATATCTACATCAATTGCTGGTTCCCAGTCTTCAGGTGGGCAGTCATTTAAAAGCTAGTAACCAGTACCTGCAACCGTGAAAGTGACAGTCAAACCATTGATACATACCACTGCAGGAACAATTGGGTATTTTCACAAATGAATTTTTGCCAGCATAGCTAATACTAAGCTCAGCTAGTGCCTAGTAGGGTTTGAACCTTCCGAACACTGAGAACTGCACTGGCTCCCCCCCCCCCCACCACAACAGTCAGCATCTTAGAACTAAAATTGCTTAAGTCTGACCTCTATCGGGAGTATAGGATGCGTAGTAGCTCAGTGGTCAGTGCATGGGAGACATTACATACATCGTCAGGTAAGTATGTAGACAAACTTTTGGGGATAAAAATGGTACACTGTCGAGTGTACAATGTTCAGATTAGCCTACGCTTCCTAATACAGGCTGGTACATTATCGTCCAAGATTTCATTGCCTGTGCTATTTTATAAGTGAACATTTGGCCTAAGATTCTAAGAATGATCCTAGTTTTCAGCTGGTACCACGTGGATGCGGTACTAGGACTTGTTGTAGAGAGAATGACTGCTGTCAGCACACCTTTACCAGCACCCCCCCCCCCTTTTTTAAATATTAACAGGATTTTCCGTGTGTCATCGCAGTCCTCAAGCTTCTGCTGTATTTTCATTCAATAATTCTTTCTTTGCTTTCTTTTTTGTTCCATTATCATTATATTATAAAGCATAAAAAGACAAGCCTTTGATTATTGAGCCAATCTTGGACATACCAACTTGTATAAGGAAGCGTAGGCTAAGGCCAACAAAAAAAATCCTGTTTTAGGGTAACCGGACCCTACCTAGATTTACTGGTGAAACCTAGAATTTTTTTCAGGTATTGAGGAAAAAAATAATTTTATGCATTTTGAAAGGCCAAATGCTTTTCAAAATGCATAAAATTATATATCTTATTCCAGAAAAAAAAGTAATTAAAAAAAAGTATGTGTGCCTACCCTACCTAAAATTTTCAGACCCGTTACCTGAAACACACTTATTTTCTATCTGGCCTAATCTGAGCGTTTGCTAGTCGTTTGTGCAATGAGTAACACATTTTCTCCAATCATTAATTTAAAAATGCTTTAATTACATGTTTGAAAATATTACATTATTAGTAATAACTCGGAACCAATAAACGCTGACTGGTCACTTACATACAGGTAAATGTATATATTGGAAATACGTTGTTGTGGCTCAATGGTGGATGAGCTTTCAAAACTGACATATGTTGAAGATTAAATAATCATATCTCCGTTATTTCTCTGAATATCATTGAATTTACTTCAAAAAGCAATGTTTCAATATACTATCTTTAAGACTGTATTGTTATATTTATTGAAATTTTATCCGTCTTTTTGAACATCAGCAAGAAACCTAGGTACCCTTTTTGGCTATTTTCGGCACTTTTAGCCGAAAATCGTCAGAAATCAAAACAAAAAGATACGAAAACTTCAATTCTTTTTACTGTAACTCGTAATATTTCAGCTTCGCATACCGGGAGTAAGCTTTTATAATCTTGTTTATGTTCAGAATCAATTTTATTGGCTGTAGTACTTTGAAAATAAAGCCTCCACAACATAACTTTGTACTTCCGCCAGTGACCAGTCCGTTTATACTGGGTCCCAGGTACTACCAATTAATTTTTTTGACAAACAAATGACAATCAAGCATAATGCACCAACATTTTTGATAGATTGTTAAAACCTTAATTGATGAACCTTTGGAGATCACATAACATACTATTCACCGACCGACACACCAAGGTATTTTACAAAGGGGGCGAGATGACTCGGGGACGAGTTGACCCGGATTAGGCTCAGACTCAGAAAGGAAGGAAAATCCCTGTCCAGTGAGTCAGTGACTGTTCTTTTCTCCTTTAAGTATAAAGTTGAAGGAGGCTATCAATTGGCAGAAACAGGAAATTTTACTGTGCTCTTGCAGTGGCGCATCTTGCAGTGGCGGATCCAGAGGGGTGCGCTCGAAAACGTCCCCGTCTTTAAATATCCAGGGAGACCAAATTATTTCATTTTCATGGGATATTTAAGAAAAATGAGATAAAATCAGCAAAGTGAACCCAACACCTTTATACATATGAATCCCATTTCCAGAAATCCTGGATCCGCCCCTGGCTTAGTGACTTACATTGTGTTGACTACTAGTGACACACGAATTTATGTACACCTCTGAGGATTCATTTTTCCTCTGCCAATATTCTCATCTAAGTCACGGGATGGCAAATAATCATCTGCACAATCTGGAAGCATGGTGATTCAATTACCGTTTTACGGCCTAACTTTAAACATTGCTTGTAAACGAAAGGTGAAAAATGGGACTTTTTATCACTTATTTACAAATGTTTACAAATTACAGCTCACTTTTAACTCCCCAGTAATAAACCAAGACAGTTCACCGACAGAATTGAAGACTGTTCACCGACAAGACAGTTCACCGATGCATTTGCTTTAGTTTAAAGTTTACCTTTTAGAAGAACAGTGATTAACAGTCATCAAAATATGTGGGAATTGATCTACAGTCCAACTTATCATGGAAAAATTATATAAGCCGGATTATTAAAAAGTGAAATACATGCTAGGTCTCCTAAGACGCAATCTACGACAAGCAAACTGAAGTTGCAATGTCTAAAACTTAATTTGTCTTCCTGGTGTCTCGTGATGGTTGAGCGGCTCTTCCTCGCGGTGCCAGGGGTTTGTCTGCAGTTTGTGATTGTGGTATTTCCTGATCATACTCACTTACTATTTCAGACATAAGTCTAGATATATTCAAAAGACATTCTTCTGAATCCTACTTGTATACTGCTTATTTATATGCTGTTCTTTATTCAAATTATACAGTAAAATAAAATATGTGCAAACCAATCTAGAAATATTACCGTTGTTGTTAGCGTATTGTTTGTTGGTTTAGACATATTTTATTTCTCTATTCTCAAACTGACATGCAAACCATATAAACAATGTACACACAATAACAATTTATAGGATTGGAATGGAAGGCTAGATAAGAGCGTGTTTTGTTATTGCTGTCATTGTATTTTGCGGTTTTGTGTTTGATCCTGTTTTGTTGTTGTTTTTTGTTTTGTTTTTACTTTTTATGCGTTTTTTATTCTTTCTAAAGTACCAATAATGCTCTACTTTTATGGTATACTTGCTTGCTTTTATGTATGTATGTCTTTGTTTGTCTGTGTTTTATGTCTCTTCCTGTGGGTGCCACTGATTGGTCTTTGATCTCTGATTGCTGCATATCCCAGCCATACTTACTTGTCTGCGATGAGTTTATCATCTTTTCTTATTCATGCCGAAAAACGTTTTTGTTTCTTCAAGTATTATCTTTATTCTTGCTTTTGCAACTGGTTGAATATACTATATGCAATATAAGTACATGTATGCATGTTTTAAACGTCTATGAAGAAAGTAGTCAATTGTTCAAGGGTTTCCCATTTCAGGGGTAACAACCTACGTCATAGCGTGGGTGTTGTAAACACGTAGTATGACGCCATCTTTGATTTGCAAGGTTAGTTTTTCCCTTCGTAAATGTCGTACAAATTAGTGTCAGTCAAAACTGAGCAGTGCAGGCGGTGCCTAACATCACACTTGAACAGAATATACAATGGTCTTGTCCAGAAATGCCGTTGCCTTTGTAAACATTCACCCACAAAAATCGAAGTGGGTGACTGCTAAAATTATCCTCGTGTCTCCCGCTTCGATTCTTGTGGGTGAATGATTACAAAGGTAACGGCATATCGGGGCGTGACCGTTATATATTCTGTTCAAGTGTGATGTTAGGCACCGCCTGCACTGCTTTGTTTGTACAGACACTCATTTGTTTAATTTTACGAAGGGGAAAACTGACCTTGTAAATCAAAGATGGCGCCGCACTACGTGTTTAAAACATCAATGCTATGACGTAGATTGTTACCCTTGCATTTGATAACAGCATTCATTAAATAATGTTTTGAAATTAATGTAATTATTACCAACAAAGAAAATGGGCTTCAAGTAAAATGTTTTTACCTACCGTTCCAATGCAGTGCTTCTTTTGTGGATCAGTCTTGTTTTTGGTATGCTTTCGTACGTGTCTGTTTAATGATGGCTGGGAAAGGACTGACCTCTTGGCTCTCGTTTGTGTGTCTAATTGTGAAGTTGTAACTTTCCCATTGGTATCCTGGGTCAGGTGTGGTGCTTGATTGTATCGATTCCTGATCTTTGCCCTCTTTCTTACTTCAAAATTAACGTCTTAGAATTGTACTTAGAAATAGATGAGCAATTTAACCTATGTTTATCCCTGTCTCTAAAGTGACATAGGAAGAGATAAACTTTGACATCATTCCGAATGAGGGCGAACTAGAAACTGTATGCTTCAAATTGATTTTATTCGCAGAATGTAGATCAAAAGAGGAGCATCTGATTTGTAACATTTTACCTAAATCAAAAATAAATATTCCATTATGTACTGATTTAATTTTCACAGATCATTTATTCATCTGGTTAGTTACAGAAGTAATAAAGCCATTTATCTAAACATCTGGGAGCAGACATCTTACAGCTATTGCCATTAAACATATACACATTAAGCAGAGATAACCTCAATATGCAGGTCAGCCGAATGATTGAAGAAGCACCTTCCAGTAAATTTCTTCATTTCAATATTGGAAATAGATATTCCATTTTAATTACTATCAACAGCCAGATCAATGCAAATTAGAATGTTACATCTGCTAAAAGAAAGGTATTTTGTTTTTCAATGAGTTTTATTTGATTTAATTCTGTCTTTTTGTACTAAAAAATAAGAAAATTGCTACAAATAATGCCGTCTGCTATAGTAACAATTAGTTATTTAAGGGTACCATTTTAGAAATAATTATAAAATATCGACCAGATATCAAAATATACTCATCAATGCACACACTGCTAAAACAGTGTTATTCTTTGCCATTACAAGGTTTTGTAATTCTGCTTTGGTAGTGTGTTAGCAGAAGGTAGTGCTTCCAGTTTTCTTGTGTAGAGCTCATTAACCTGAAAATGGCCAGACCCCCATATACAAGCAAAATCAATTAATAACAGGCTAAGCCTCCACAAACATTTAATGATGGATTATTCCTGCAATACTGTAAACTCTATCATAAATGCATTTGAAAAAAGTGTGAATTTTCACTTAAAGGAACTGTAACTTAAGATGAGAGAGAAATAGAGGATCTTACATGAGTGTTCATGCATTATTGAATTTATTCATAGAGTTCAGGAAAAGAGATGAAATGCGAGGCTTGCTTATGCATTCACAAACACACAATGATATACATGATATATGTACTATTTAAAGTGGTTGAAATTAACTCTTTTTCTAATTCTATTTCTTATTTTTGACCTGCCTGTTAATAAAGCCCACAAACATCCTATTGCTATGTTGTGGAAGATATTATTAACTATATCTCTTAGTTCATTGATGACTTTTAAATTGTTATCATTTCACTCACACGCAGTTTAAATACATATAGTGCTAACATTTCACTACAATAACGTATTTAAACGAAAGAAACGTAATAACAGTGATACCAGGTGCCTTTATAATTAAGTGCATGCTGCTAGTAAATAAGAGCTGTCTCAAATTAAGAGCTGTGTTGCTATGTAAGCATTGAGTATAGTTTAATGCCACCACTAATGGAGTTTCTCTTATTTTAGGGTAAAGTAGTAAACTGGCTTTCACGTAAAATACATAGGATACAAATCTCAGTAATTTTGTAGTTTTGTACTATCAGGCATGTGACGCGAAATTGAGGTTTCTTTACTGTCGGCTCTGCGTTCTTCACAGGAAAGCTATGGTGTGTCGTGAATTTTTTGTCTGTCTTAATTGGGTTTTGATTTACGTTTTTTTTTATCTTATTTATTGGTGAGGCGAAATGAAAGCGGCCTTACCGTCCGCTTTGTGTTCTTCACAGGTTGGCTAAGGTGTGTGGTAACTTGGTTGTCTTTCTTGGGGTTTGATCTGTAAACGTCCTTATTTTTCTTTCTGGTTGTGGTGCTAACGTAAAAGGATTTCTTACTATCCACTTTTTGTCCTTCACAGGTGATGTCTGTTTTTTTTTTCTTTCTGCTGGTGACGCGAAATTAAAGGGATTCATTGCAATCCGCTTTTGTCCTTCACAGGTTGGCTAAGGTGTGTTTGTTTGTCATGGGGTTTGATTTACGTCTTTTTTTTTCTTTCCGTTGGTGACGCGATATCAAAGGAAAGGGTTTTTTACTGTCCACCTTGTGTTCTTCACAGGTTGGCTAAGGTGTGTGGTGGTAACTAGTGTGTCTCTCCTAGGGTTTGTTTTACGTTCTTGTTTTTCTTTCTGTTGGTAATCAAGGGAAATTTCAATTACACATTCCATTATCACTTTATTTATTTAAAAGGGGATCTTACATGGTATGGAAAAGAATATCTAGCGATAAGGCGAGCAATCTCCCTAAACGAGACGTTCGTTTTATTTTGTTGAAGTAACGACTGGAGAAACTAGGCACATTCAACAAATATATATAGACGAGCGGTCGATACACCATTGCCCAAAATTTGTATATTTAAAACGGGGTTTCCTTCATGCATGTAATAACGCTACTTCTTAATGAATGAGAATTTATTTCGATCATCAACTGTGCTTGTTATTCAGTAACATATATGGGAACTAGACCGTTAAACAGGGAACCATGCTATCACACTGGTCAATGTAAACGCACCGGTGGTTGCTACAACGAGCTGGTGGTGGCATTTTTACGCACTGGTGATGGCTTAAAAGGTAAATTTATCTATACCTGTTGACTTTATGATTTATTTATAAGCTTACATTTATTTTATTTGCTATGACACCTGGCGCACAGACCATCGGTACCATTGCAGTTTATGGCTCTGCCAAACAATTGGTGATTTAATTCATGGTTTTGACGGCAAATCCAGCACAGTTCTGGACTTTGCCATGGCAGGTGCTTATTTCTAGTAAAATTGCCTAAATTGAGTGGAATATACATGTCTAAGCAGAGGTGTTATCATGTTTACATGTAATAACATCCAAAAAACGATTACCACTTTGTATTTCTTTTCTTGGTAAACTAGCTAACGTTTTATTGAGGAATTTTATTACAACGCACTGGGAGCATTTTTTGGCGCATTGATACAACGCACTGATGGTTGCCTAGATGTGCCATGGTTGCTGGCACAGCCTCACCACAACATTCACTATTCTTATAAACGGTGCACAAATCGCTATTTGAGTCAGCAAATGATATTTCAGTACTGTGACGAAGACTCAGGTGAGCCTTTGCAAATGTACAGACTCGCCAGAGCTTTCCCTGCAAGGAATAAAATAGAGGGTAGTAATCGTTTTTGGATGTTATTTCATGGGACTATGATAACATAGCTGCAGCTGTGCATAGACATGCAAAATTCCCTCTAGTTAGGCAGTCACAATAGAAAAAAAGCACTTGTCACTGTCAAACTCCACAACTGTGTTTGATTTGTTGGTCAAACCATGAATTAAATCGCCAATTGCGTGGCAGAGCCATAAACTGCAATGTTACTGACGGTTTCTGCGCCCAGGTGTCATCTCAAGTAAAATAAATACAAGCTTATAAAGAAATCTTACAGTCAATAGGCATAGATGTTGTGGTTTTTGTACTTTGATGAAGGCTCAAGCGTGACTCTGCAAATGTGCAGACTCACCAGAGACGCTCCAGAGCTAGCCCTGTTCACACTTTGATAGTGTTTCTGCCTATTTTTCAGATTGGCCCCAAAACTTTTAATTTGATGGAATTGTTTGTCCGTTGTGATACATTGCAATAGTTAAGAAGCCTCCATGCGAGCTTAACATTTTTTGTGCTTCAACAACAGCAGAATCTAGGGCAAAGATTTGGTACCAGTAAAATGCATTTTAGCACCCCAGTGGCTTAGGCTGCTGTCTATTCTAAGGTTGTGGTTCTGTTGTTGTTGATTCGTTGTTGATGTTTATTCCCATCATAGGATTCTTTAATAGTTCTATATTTTGTTACTTTATGTCCATTCTTGTTTTGCGATCATCTTGATGGGGAAAAGAGAGAGAGAGAGCTAGATGCTTTGCTTAGTTTGTCTACCTGGTGTCTCATGCTTGCTGTGTGATGGCTTTGTCTGCAGTTTGTGATTGTAATATTTCCCGATCATACTGACTTACTATTTTTGGGTGCCATTCGCTTTGGCGAGTCTGCACATTTGCTTGGTCTAGTCTGAACCTTCGTCACAGTTCAAAATTCTTATGTGGTGGCTCAAATGGCGATTGAATGCCAATTTGTGCGAGCAGCGAAGGCTCTGGCGAGTCTGCACATTTGCACAGGCTTACCTTAGCCTTTGTCACTGTACAAAATCTCTTGTGCTGCCTAAAATGGCGATTAGAGTGCTATTCACGCCAGCAGCTAATACTCTGGTGAGTCTGCATATTTGAGCAGGCAAAGTCACTGGACAATGCGAATAAGTATCAAGATCTCTTGTGCTGGCAGCGAAGGCTCTTGGGAGTCTGCATGTTTGCACAGGCTCGCCTGAGCCTTCGTCACAGTATCGAAATATCATGTGCTGGCTGAAATGGCGATTTTTGTAACGTTTATGTGAACAGCGAATGCTGTGGCGAGTCTGCACCAGCAACCACAGCACTTCTGTGCAACCATCAGTGCGTTGTATCAATGCGTCAAAAAATGCTCTCAGTGCGTTGTAATAAAATTCCTCAATAAAACATTTGCTAGTTTACCAAGAAAAAAATACAAAGCGGTAATCGTTTTTTTTATGTTATTTCATGGGAAAATGACAACAGCTGCGCTTAGACATGCATATTCCCCTCAATTTAGGCAGTTACACTAGAAAAAGCACCTGTCAAGGCAAAAATCCAGCACTGTGTTGGATTTGCAGTCCAAACCATGAATTTAATCACCAATTGCTTGGCAGAGCCATTAACTGCAATGCTACCGTTGGTCTGTGCGCCAAGTGTCATCACAAATAAAATAAATGCAAGCTTATAAATAAATCATAAAGTCAACAGGTATAGATAATTTTACCTTTTAAGCCATCACCAGTGCGTAAAAATGCCACCACCAGCTCGTTGTAGCAACCACTGGTGCGTTTACATTGACCAGTGTGGCTATGTACAGTAAACCTATTTATACAGTTGATGTACAATAAAAACGACCATCTTGCAAAGTGGTCTATTTTTGTCAGATATTTAATGTCTTCTTTCGCTTATACAACCCCTTCCCCCCCCCCCCTAGACCCAAGACGCCATTTACATATGTTATATATTTGTATAGCGAAATCTAATTGTCCAAAGGGCATCTTGGGTCGGGGGGGGGGGGGGGGGGGAAGCATCTAAAAACAAACTGAAAGAAGCCAGTTTCCTCTTTTCAATGACAAACGTCACATTTTTTAGTATATTTCATACGCATGCGCAGAAGGAATACCGCAAAGTTTTGGAAATGAAGGGCACTTATATTCTTAATATTTTAGCTCTTTTACTTTTTGAAAACCTGCAAAGGATTTTCTAAAACTATCGTCTAAACGGCACCGAGTCCAAAGACGTAAAGTGAGGGGTGGGAGTAGAAGGCGCAAATATTCACGGCTTTGTAAATGATGGATCGCTTTGAAACCTATTTTGATGCTTTCTATGCATATTTTACTACCGAAACAGTCCATTTTTAAAAACATTAGGGCAATTTGAAAATTCAGGTTTTTTAATCAGGTCAACTAGGGAAAATATACGCCTTATCGCTAGAGCTCCTTAACATGGGAGTCTGCCCATGCTTGGAATTTGATAATATTATGTTTATTAATTGTCTGGGGTATGACTTTTATATTTATGGTGCATTTGAGGTCTTATGCAATACATTGCTAATTTATGACGTCATGTATGATATCACTACAATACCTTAGGGTACCCAATTATTATCATTTCTAAAGTAATTGACATATCATGTAACGGGCGCAAAAATGTATTATTAAATAACCATACCATTGATAAATTCGTTGATACTATAAATGGCTTTGCATATATTAGGATAGTGGATGGGCATTCATTTTTATGACATGGTACCCCCATTTTCAACTGTATATTATGTATTCAGTCAAATTTGGAATTAATTTTTTTACGTGTTGCGGTCTTTGTCAAGATACCATTTCGACATATAAACTATCAATACATGTTAAGAATATGTAGACCAAATTTCATGAAATTCAAGGACCGGTAACATATTTTTTCAACTTGATGTAAGCACATGGTTCTAATTCACTGATATGTGAAATTTACAATAATTGTGTTTCAGTGTAAACATACTTGAATAATTGCTTAGTTTGAATCACCATGGTAGTACGTTTATTGGTAGAAGTTGATATTTTCAGTGGTTTTCCCTATTATGGATTGGCAAAGAAAAAAACAATATTCTTTGCTATTAAGTGCCACGAGTCTTATTAATGAAGTGCTTACACAATAATATTAACCAAAATGATACAATATGGTGACACCTGTACTTACTACATCTAGTTTCTAACGTTAAAACTACATCTAACCAATGTTACACGTAATATGTAACATTATTAAGAATTTCAATTCATACAGAAGAGAAACCTTATGAAAAGTCAGTTCATACAGGAGAAGAACCTTATATCTATGATTTTATAATTGTAAAAAGTAAGTGAGTATGATCAGGAAATACCACAATCACAAACTGCAGACAACCCCATGGCACCGCGAGGAAGAGCCGCTCAACAATCACAAGACACCAGGAAGACAAATTAAGCAAAGCAACCAGCTCCCTCTTCCCCATCAAGATGATTGCAATACTAGAATGGACATAAAGTAACGTACAATAAAACATAAAACAATTACAGACTCCCACAATGGGATTTACAACAAACAAAAAGTCAACAACAACAGAACCACCGCCTTGCAACGGACAGCAGCCTTAGCCACCGGGGGGCTTTAATGCATTTTACAGGTACCAAATCTTCGCCCTAGATTCTGTTGTTGTTGAAGTACAAGAAATGTTCAGCTCGCATGGAGACCATCTAACTAATGCAATGTATCATCATGGAGAAACACTCTAATCAAATTAACATGATGAAACACAGAAAAGGGCTCATGACTCACAGATAGTCAGAGCTAAAGAAAACCTCAAGTTGAGCCACGTAGGGTCCAGCTACAGATAAGCATCAGGCACCAACCCACCGATTACAGCTTTACGTCAGAGCCGTCATAGAATCTGAGGCCTGACCCACCGTCATGCAATTAAAGAGGAAACCATAGCTATAAACCGTGATTGGGTTTAAAACTAGGCATGCAGACTGTCGCATGATATCCAAGTTATATCCAACCCTCATATAACGTTTTACTATCTTTTTGAATTGATCACTAAAATTAGGTTTTCCAACAATTCGTTTGAATTTATAAACTAAATCACCATAAAATATAGGTTCTGATATGCCTTGTTGCCGAAGAGTTTTTAACCCAATGTTGTATTTTACAATTAACTCTGAGTGTCTGTGGTAGAGTTTAGAAAATGATTTTCGAATTTTATGATATCTTTAACCCTGTTTAATAACTTAGCAGTACGAAATACGTTTCCATTGTTGAAGTCATCGACATTAGAACACACTCTAGCAAAACGAATAAGTTGAGAAATATATACACCAGAGGAAGGAGAGCGAGGAACATCTCCATCAAGAAATGTGAAATTTACTATTTCAAAATTAAAATCATACCGTTTATCATAAATTTTCGAAGAAACTATGCCATTTGTTATTGACAAGTTCAAGTCCAAAAACGGAGCTTCAGTATCAGAAGAATTCGCCTCATTTAACTGAAGCTCAGTGGGATATATCTGACATACCTTTTGTTCAAAATAAGGATTATCAATATTAAGTGAGTCATCTAAATATCTGGAGGTTGAGTTAAAAGCGTCAATAATATCAGTTTGATTATTGTCTGACAGAGACAACATAAAGTCTCTCTCATAACAAAACAAAAACAAATTTGCAACAAGAGGAGCACAATTAGTACCCATTGGAATACCTACAATTTGTCTATATAATTTCGAGCCAAATCTTAAAAATATATTGTCGAAAAGATAATGGAGCACATCACACATTTTCTGACATGACCACAATTTAAATCGTTTAGGTTGTTCAGAAGTAAAAAAAGGCATTTTTATCATTACAAGCCAAATAAAGTGAGCCCTCTCTGTTAAATGTTTGTTCAATTAATTCTGTTAGTTTTTCTTAGATTAGATTATGAGGCAATGTAGTATAGAGAGTAGAGAAATCATATGTCGACAAACCAGATGCTAGAAAACCTCTAGACTTCAATTTATTAAGAATTTCACCTGAATTTTTGATAGACCAAAATAATTTTTTACCATTTCTTTCATAAACTGTTGTGCAATATTTAATGACATGGTTTTTAATCGCAGTTAGGCAAGAAGTCAAAAGAATAGACAACTCAGTAGTTGTACATGCACTAGAATTAGCAATAAAACGCGACTTATAGGGCCGTTTATGAAGTTTAGGTAAGTCTCATTAATGAACCTATTGGTTAAAATTAACCACTTTGGACACAGAGGACTCTTATCACCAAAGGTATTGCTAATTTAATGCTTAAATCCTCTCTGATCATTTTGTTCTGTAGAACTGAAGCTGATTTCTATCAAATAGCAACATTTATATTTTGACTGGCTGTATATTCCAGGCATACAGTTTCGTTTTTGGACCTCACTTATTCATGAAGAACACTGTTCTATGATACCTTTGAGAAGACTCTGTTACACTTTATCCTGGTCACGGCACCAAAATACTCTAGCTCAGTTGGGATGTAAAGCAATTATTTGGTCGACTTTTTTTCAATCGTTTGTTGTTATGACATGTTTCTTAAACAATATCGTTCAGGACTTGAGGAAGTGTTCACATTGTCTTGGGCCCATAGTGCCATGACATGGGGCCATCACCTTCGGCATTTTCGACCATTGAATCATTTATACTTGTCTAAACATGTCTTTCTTTAAGAAAAGTGGAAGTAGATTAAAAAAAAACAACCTCTTTCTGTCGAGTTTTTGATTCATTTCAACTAAATAATTAATTTTGCTAAAACTGACCTATACCCAAAAGAGGTAGGAAATGACAAAGTTACCGGTTTTTGATTTTCATGAAAGCAGCATAAATATGGCATGTTTTTGTGATAATATAATATCTTGACAAAGACTAGAACACATCCATCTTTTGAATTGAATGTTGAATGTTTTGAAAAATTTTGAGAAAATATATTGAAATTTTATAATCACTATAATTAATCCAAATTGTTTTGTGGTATTAATATAATGCCTATGGTATTTTGAATTCAATCTAGATGACAAATCATAGAAATAGACAGAACTATAGATTTCAGACAGAGAAATTTAGAGACAGGTACCACCTCAAATGTGGAGTAAGCCTTATTCTTAACTATCTAATTTGATAAATACATTTTCATGGTTTGCATATAATGAGTTATTTAAAATATGCAGAGTTTAAAGAAAATCCATGCGTGGGCACAGATATAAGTACCCCTTTATTTATTCATTCATGCAATATTTTTAATCTTTGCATGCAGGGTGTTTTCTTGATTTTCTGACGTCCGCAGATTTTTTATTTTTTTTTCCGAAAGTAACCCTTTCAAAGAATCCTTACATGAATAACATCAGCGTGTCAAACAATTTGGATCCAGATCAGGCCGGTTCGATCTGGTTCCAAACTGCTTGCAAAAGTTATCAGTAGGCTCACTATCTGACGGTTTGTTGTTGCATTTTATCCAATCGGAACTACCTCGGCCAATTCCGCGAAATTCCGTGGAATCATACCTCGGATGTACATCGAGGATCTACTTTGATAACGCGGGTTATAACGTGACGCTGACGTTACATAACGTGACGCTGACGTCACAGAAATTATGCCAACACGATATCAAGTGTGTTTGCAGCAAAAATAGTAATAAACTGGTTCCGAGTTGTTCAAATTAACAACTGGTCATGTATAATGATATCCGAACGTTAACGGTGACGTTGACGTCACGAAAACCATGCCAACACAATAACAAGTTTGAATACAGCGTTACAAACTCGACAAAACGTCATAGAAAGGAAATGATAAAAGCGATATTTAATGTTGTTTTATTATTTAATAGAAAAAAACATAAGCTTTTTTTTTCTGTAGCCTGTATGGAACTTTTAAACTTGTTCCGAGTTGTCGGCTAGCTCCGTGACATTCCGTGAAACGGGCAGATTTCTGCCCGTTTGATTTATTGATGACCTGTCCCTACAATAGCCAGTGTAGGGGAGAGAACCAGTCTAAAATAGTAAGAGAGTATGATCAGGAAATACCACAATCACAAACCGCAAACAACGGTTATAAATGAAGAAAAAAGCGGTTATAAATGAAGTTTATGTGTTTCAATAAAATAAATGAAGTTCATGTATTTTTCAATAAAATATCGCTATAGCGATATTTTATTGAAAAATACGTAAACTTATAGCTATATTTTGTTGAAAAAAGCATAAACTTCAATTAAACTTTTCGGATAATCAGAAAAATGGATTTAAATAGGGCTGAACTCACATGCTGAAAAACTAATTTTCCTGGCTAACAAAATGGAGTTTTTTCGTACATATAGTACTTACTACCCGTACACCAGAGGCTTGATTCGATTCTCGAATTGTGCAGGGCTTTCCCGAATGACATTTTATCGTGTCATGATTTTGATGCTCCAGCTGATATTAACTCTTTGCATGCTGAGAATGGTGTCGTCTGCTGATATTCTTTTGATATTGTGTTGTTGTTTTTTTACTTTTTAAAAGTTAGACGATCGTTCCCTATACAATTAGGCCAAATAAAAAATAAGTGTTTCGGGTAACAGGTCCGCAAATTTTAGGTAGGGTAGCATTACAATTTTTTTTAATTATTTTTTTCCCTAAAAAATCCTAGGTTTCACCAGTAAATTTAAGTAGGGTCGGGTGACCCTTAACACAGGTATTTTTATTTGACCTTAGAAAACAACTTATTCGGTTTCATTCAGTCTGATGGAAAGAACAATAACTCCCAAGTCCCCTAGAATGCATTCTGTCGTCTGTCAAAGCCTTCTATTTCTGAAGGACCAGAATATGACGAAAAAGAAAAAAAAACACTTCTTGGACGTAGCCTGCTCTACATAAAACACAGTTTTAAGGCTACTTGTATTTCACTCATCCGTCGTTCCTGAAAAATTGTTTACAAGGAAATCCAGACAAACCCAAAGGCCAAGAATGACAAACTGGTAAGATACAATATGCTCCCCTAGACCGATATTACGTGACCAACAGCACGCGTCGCCGTAAAACTAAATTTCCGACCGTATATCCGACGATATACCTCCCCAAATGAAAATTTTGTATACAGTTATCCCCTAAATGTGTGCTGACTAGGAGTGTACCATATAATATAACAATCTAACATGAATGTGAGGGTGGGATAGACTAACATGCTCCTAGAATCACCGTTTGGCATCACGAGGCTTGTCGAGTAATGGGTGCGGATCGGCCCGCCAGCGAAACGCCATTTAGATAGCGTTTTGATGGTGGCCCGCTTTTAGATGTTAACTGGGCTGATGGTCAACCTTGAGCTTCGGCTTCAGTTTGTTTTCTTATGGTCATGCAATTCCAAGACACTAACAAGTTTGTTCGTGTAAAACACAGGATGCAACATATTTTATTTTAGTGGTCAACAATTTTTCGAATTTTTCATATCAATTACGTTGAATAGTTGTTGTCATTTATGACATAGTGCAAAATTTCCATATACTGTAAGGGCAAATGCCACTGTGGCCATACTACACCGGTAATATTGGGAATCGTCACTTATTCCGGTGATAAGGTTATTTTCTCATCATGTTCAATTTCTTCATTTAATCACAGATAAATGCCCCGAAATGCTTGGGTTCCGATTGATTTTTGTTCATCAAATTCACATTTTATCTTTTAGCTTTAAAATTATATAAAAACTTTGACGTTTCATGTTTAGGCATGAAATAACAAATTACGATTTTGTCATCGTGGGTAATTTATCTATGACAAAACCGTACAATTATAACTAAACTGTAATGGACATTCTTTTTAATATAACTGTAAAAACCACGTTTAAATTCTGATTTTAGTTCTGTTTTGGCAAAACAATGCAGATGTTGTTAACTAGAGGATGCAACCTCGAAGCAAACGTATTCATAAGTTCTCATTTTGCCAGCCTTTATATTGAAGGTATTTTACTATAACACCGGAGGAAGCGACAAAACGCAAATTGCCGTTGTAGTATGACTACAGTGAATACAGTCTTCACATTCGTGCACTAGGTCATATATGACAACACCTATTTAAACAAATCTTAAATGAAAAAAATCAAAAAAGGTTGACCACTTAAACGTATGTTGCACCCCATATATAGCATCCATGGTCTGCAATGGGGAATAGATTTAAAATTAAGCATATCCAAATCCCACTGGCATTGAGACCCAAACCTCAGTTAATAAGTTGACAGCACCATCGGCATATCAACGAAGCTCAAAATGCATTAAAACATCGGAAAAATTATAAAATTGCTCTTTTTCGATGTTTTAATACACATCATAAAATTGCCTTTTTTCGATGTTTCAATGCCTTGTGCGCTTTGCAGATATGCCGATGGTGCTGTCAACTTATTAATTGAGGTTTGGGACTCAAATGTCAGTGCCAAATCCATATAACATCAATATCTATCAGAATTTTCAACTCAGCGCTCTAGCCTTACATGCAAATGACCATGATTCTATATTTTAAAAAATCTTAATTTGCCCAAAAGTAAGCCATTTGATATGATAAATTATATGCCATATATGGTAGAAAAACAAAGCCTAAACAAACAGAGTATGTTTTTTATATCAACAAACATAATCTATATCTTTATGTAGCTTAAAATGACGATTTTCAATCCCAACAATGATCAGTTTAAGTAAAATATCCTAAAGTGTTCAATTATCAATGAAATAAAAAGTAAAATGCTTTTTT
>CAXHUL010000316.1:0-31040 GCA_964019695.1 Loripinus fragilis | reverse complement strand
GAATTGAACAGCACAGAACAAAATGGTTGCTACTTTTCAAAGCTCTGACTATGTTGCTGAGGCGAACAAATTTAGTTGGGCTACATAATCCAAACCATTTAGATTTATTCTCTGAAAACAACCATTGACCATTTATATCCAGATATGAACTATGTGTGATGAAACAAAAATGGCCAGCGCATGAAATTTGGTACTTATCGCATATACACAAAAAGTCTCTTTTATACACCAATAGTCACGTATCAAGCGGACAGGAGGTCTTAATTTTAACCTGAGTCTGTCCATATGCGCAGGCCAACACGATCAAACATGCGATATGTACCAAATATTAAATGCCGGCCCAAAAGATTTTACGAAAATCAAAATGAACAACCAATATCTGCCTCAAACTATCATCATTGGCGTAGCTCCATTACGCATTTACGCATGTGCGTACTTAAAATAGTAACACTCAAGGGAGGTCACCATATGTGGTAAAAGTGAATTTCCATATCATAAGCAACTGCTCTTAAAGGAAAGAATTCGCTCCCTCTGGGAGCAAATTCTTTCCTGTAAGAGAAGTTCACATTTTGGAAAGGGACGCATGTGAAGAGAATCACTGCTAGATCAAGTGGTCTCCCTTTGATGTGCGTAATTTATTCAGCGTTGTGGCTATCAGACTTCTTTATTTTACTTAATACAAGGGAAAGCTATGAAACTAAATGTTTTCTTAAACAGTCATATACGTAGCTTTTTCACGCTTTTTGCCTGCACATAATCCTCGCGAGGGGTGATGCAGTATAGATATAGATAAATAGATTACTTGGGATATTTGTTGAACTTGCTCGAGGTACTAGGTCGTATGTCGTACATATATGCTATGTTGCAAATACTGTTAACTTAGTTTGTCTTTTGCCTTTCTTTTGTCTGCTATTAACTCTTCAGTGCTGAATTTCTTTAATGTAATCTTCCATTTGATGATTTGGACTACTTCTTCCTAATATTCACCAGAAAGCAAACAAATAGTCCCCAGGGGAGCAGTCTGATTTGAGACTAGTTTGTCTGCACACATTTGTCCTGTCGGAGTAATTTGGCTTTGGTACCCAAAAAGTTAAAGGGGATAGCAACCCTAATGATAAGTATGTTTTATCAGAAAGAGCTCTATAAACCATGAATTTTAGTACAAGTATCATCAAAATCGGTTGAAAAATAGGCAAGTTATGGGCATTTAAAGAATTCAAAAGGGCCAACATTTAGCCGCCATTTTAAATATTCAATTAGTTTTCAGACTTTTTTCAACTGCTTAATTTTATGTTATCACTACTATTACATCATCTGTGTTTCAGCAGATATGCAGCTTTATACATAAGGAAAATGTTTAATTAAAGATAAATGCAAATAATCCATTGGTTTGTCTTTTATTTTGATTACGCATACTCAATTAGGCTGAGTGACGTCACTAAGCCAACAATATGGCCGCTTCCATTACATTCCATTTGCAAATATTCAAACGCCCACAACTTCCACATTTTTCAACCGATTTAGATGAAACTGGTATCAAAATTCATTGTTTATTAAGATCTTTCATATAAAACATAGTAATCATCAGGGTTGCCGTCCCCTTTAATTAAAAAAATGAATGTGCAAGTGAGAAAGTTTCACCTCAGTCATACAGCTACATGTAGATAGAAACTTGGAAAGTATCACCCTTGTAGAAAAGATGGGTAAACCAGATGCCCGTAGACAGTTCCATTCTTGGGCAAAAAAGTGATTATAATGCAATTACATGAGATTTTAGTGCTTGTCGCATTGTTGAGCAACGAAGGTTCAAGCAAGCCTGTGTAAATGCAAAGACCAGACTTGCCAGATTCTTAGCTGCTCAATTGTGCTCATACACTCAAATTGGGGATATTAATGAAGACTCAACCCAACAATCAGGCATATTTCCCCACTAGGTAGTTGTATGTGCATGCTTAAAGAGCTTTTGTTTGATTTGATTCTTTACGTCCCATCAACAATCTTTCAGTTATAAAGGGACAGGTCTTCCTCGGATGAACCAGTACTAAGCTAGGATTAATGTTCTTGCTCAAGGACACAACGCAGTGACGCCGGTGAGGTTCGAACCCGCGGCCCCTCTGTCTCGAGTCAAGCAATCTACCACTGCGCTCCCTATGTTTAAAGAGTGACTTAAAGTGTATGTGATAAGTGCCTAAATCTCAAATGCTGGCTCATACAAAAAGTTTAAAATATCGCTGATATGAACAACATGTGCCTATAGATAGTTCCATTCTCATTAAACTGTGGATTACTGTGAAATAATGTTGTAACAAATTTCTTTTTCAAATGAGTTTTGCTATTATGTTGGTGAAACACAAAAAATGTTTAAAAATTGACAGTTTCTTTAGTGATATCAGTCCTGAAACTGTGTTACACTTGTCAAAAATGTCCTTTTCCTTTTAACTAGTTTTTCTGCCAAGGATTGTTAATGTAATCATTAGCCAATACGAGTATGTTTGTGTACGTTTTGCTAAGCAAGGAAAGACCGATCTGACAGTTAGAATTGTGATGTTGGATATCAACAGCCATATTCTTTTCCTTTTTGTGTTTGCATTTCAATGACATTATTTGTATATACAGTAAGTTTTACGTTTAATTTGGGGTACTGTCATGTTATTTTGTTTTTGTTTTCTCTCTCTTTATCATGATTTGCCAGCACCACAAAAAACATTTGTGGTACATAATATGTCATTTACCATTTAACCATTTTCTAGTCTTACCTGATAAGCTTGTCTCTATATATAGCTACCACAGTCTAGGGACAAGATGCCCCTGTACTTTAAAATAACCACTGCAGTAAATTCAACACATATCAACACCCTGTCAGTTTGGCTTTCAAAATAAACAGTTTGTTCTACACTGTAAGCTTGCCGTATCTCCGTGCATGTAAGATTAACTTTGGATGCAATTAAACTTCATTTTACAGTGAAGACCCAGATGTAATGCTACATCTGGCGACATTTGATCAGCGTCTGCACTGTTACCCATTGAAGGACCAGCAAAACACATCTGAAAATAGTGTCTGCTAAAGCTGTTTGCTATTTTTTAGTACTAACATCCCATGTAGATGGAAGATTCAATTGGAACATGAAGGGTCAATAGACTTACCTCTTTTGATGTATGTGACTATTTGTCGCATACTTTGCTGTTTTTTATACAGTAGGAACTTATTAAAATTAAGTTAGTTTGGAACAGTCTAGTCTGGGTTTTGAAAGATAAAATAGATTCTACAAAAACAGGTAGCACAATCAAAAACAATTAAGGCAATGATAAATATATTATGTTTTGCTGTATGCATAACTTTTGACAGAGTAATTACTAAATTCAGATGCAGAACCCAGTTAGATAAACAATTAATCTCAGAGTGTTGATAACACAATTACTGGCGAAATTTATGAACTCGGATCCGAGTTCCTCTAAAGCGCTTGTCGCTAGAGTGACCAAGTATTTATTCTCGTGTATTTTGCTTATCATTCTGAGCTGATCGTACAATTCTGTGGAATCAGCCAGGTATTAAAGAGTTCCAAAGTGGTATCCAGGCCCCCAGATAAGATCGCGTAACTGAAAATTATTTTTTCTTATTTCTCAACCAAAACATATGTTGTGGGTACTCAAAAGAACTGTCTCGATGAGACGGTTCTTTTGAGCACCTTAACACATGTTTAAACTGATGGATAAGAAAATAATCGGAATTTTACGCAAATTAAATTTGCTTAACTGACCCTATGGTATCTCGTCAGAGTTTTGGGTCGAACTACTTTTCATAATTGGGCTTCGTTGCGAGGAAATATGACTGTGTTGTATGCCAACAACAAAGGCGCATATCAACCTTCGCATGCGCGCAGTCTGATCAGCGCCTTTCTTATTCGTTTTCTGGAAATAGTAATAACCAAGCTTACGTTGTGCAAAATTTCAATTCCCCAAAATGTGTCAAGAAAATCTTTCAAAATGTTTTAAGCTCTGTCGCATAAGCTATAAAATACATGGATCAAAAGAAAAGTCAAGAATATAACGTTAGTCTGGAACAAAGTTGGCCAGAAGAAGCAAAGTTAATTTTCTTATAACCACGAAAATGCAATGAGGGACGTTGTGGAATTACTAAACATGCGCAGATCCAGAAAGTTTCTCAGAGGGGGTCCAACTTTGACTACTTTTTTTTAAATTGGATCCAAATTATAAGCGGGCCATCATCAGCCAGCCATCGAAACGCCATTGAAATGATGGTGACCCAACATTAAATGTTGGTAGCTTTGTGATGTTACAGGGGATCAGGACCAGTATTGCTATGAAACCCTATATTTTTGTGATTTTTCAGGGGGGTCCGGACCACCTAGCTCCCCCCTCTGGATCCGCACATGCTTAATATGTCCCTGACTGTACTTTTCCAAGAAACTTTTATGTTATACTTAAACATTGTACTGTATTTTTTTTCACTGCGTTTTACTCACCTTGAAATAAAATGCTCTAATGTAAAATGATTGTGTAATTGTGACTTTATTTATTTATATTTTACTAGAAAAGAGCCCACGCAAGCGCGGAAATATTTCATGATTGTCAATTTACCTTTATTTTGCATTTAAAAAAGCTGAAACTTGTATCCCCCTTTCATGTGTGTTAATTTTTCACAGCTTTATGAAATCTGAAACTTGTATTGGCGATTCTAGTCGCCGAAATGACCATGGGCCCAAATAGGTATGGGCCGAAATGACCCGAAACCGGCGAGTTTTAATTTTTTTTACAAAAGCTGATACTTGTAAACATGATTATGCTTATATCTTCTCATCTTGAAAATCACTAAAAATCTTCAGCGAGGTGACTTTTACTATATTTGTTTTCCTCCAAACAATGCCAAAAATCGCTCAAATCCAGGTTCTTATTTCTGAACAATGCACTTTTTTAAACAGATTTTATTGATAGCGTCATTGCCTACTGCGTCAAGTGGTACGACCAAGCCTATCAATGTAAGCTGTTTAGCGACCTTGAAACTTAGGATTATTGAGCGTGAGTCAGAGAAAGGTGTCTTGAACTTTCATAACTCTAGTTGCCATCAATGGTAGTAATTAACTATTTTATAGAAGTTCTGTTTGTTTTGTTACTGTTTTGTGAGTCCCCCCCCCCAAAAAAAAGTCTGTACTTGTTTAAAGCTAGTGTCAATTTAAGTTTATACTAAGGTCTGCTGATTATTACACAGACACTTGGGGTCAGTAGAGAAAAACAAGCCCCCCCCCCCCCCAACCTTCATCCCCCATTAACTTTTGAAAACATTTGAAAAAAATGCATATTGCTCACAATGTTTTTTCTATCATTGTGAGCAATATGCATTTTTTTCAAATGTTTTCCATATGTTCTAGGTCATTTTTTCTAACACCTGTATAACTTCAAGCATACAAAATATCATATTTTAAATGAAAAAATGCAAGAATGCAAAAGTTAATGGGGGATGAAGGTTGGGGGGGGGGGGGGGGGGGGGCTTGTTTTTCTCTACTGACCCCAAGTGTCTGTGTAATAATCAGCAGACCTTAGTATAAACTTAAATTGACACTAGCTTTAAACAAGTACAGACTTTTGGGGGGGGGGGGGGGACTGTGGATTATTATAGTTTAGTGTTGTGTTGGTTACTGGTACTGTCCAAAAATAGGGACAATGTCGGAAAAATTAGTCTGCAATTTTTTAAGTGGTAGCTGCCCAAACCAATAAATGAGTGGTTTTCACACTCAAAATGCAAAGAAATACAATATTTAAGGAAATTTTTGTATACCAAATTATCTTCTTCAAAGGCAAACCTGGAAATGTCGTTACTTTTCGTGGTTAAAAAACAAACTTTTTCTCCTTATTTTTCTTCCAACTTCTGATTGGGAATTTTACTGTGCCAATTGGGAAAAAGGAGGTGTTTCGCCTTTGGGAGTGGGGCCGAATTTCGCCCCCCAAAATGGCCTGAAAAGGAACACTGATGCCGAAATGGTTTGGATTGATTGGTGTTTTACGTCCCGGTAAACAATTTTTCAGTCATGTTGAGACGGAGCCACTTCTTCCTGGGTATTATTAGTACTTTGGGAAGGTGAAAGTGCCTTTCTCAAGGACACTACACAGCGGTCGTGGGGTTCGAACTCGGGGCCTCTAGGTCCCGAGTCCGACGCTCTACCACTGAGCCACCGCGCCTCCATATGCCGAAATACACTTCCCTTTTTACGACCATTATAGGCGAAACGGAGCGGTCTGGGGCGAAGTATTTCGCCGATTTGCCCTCAAACTGGAACCCTGCTTGTACCTGAAAGCTAACATATAAAATTTGGGTTTGATTGGCCCATCAATTTCCGAGAAAAGCCAGTTTTAATTTTCATATACGTAAATGACCTTTGGCCAAGGTCAAGAAATGACCTCGGCCTTCAATACTCACAATTCTTCATTATTTCAGTTGGTTTCAGGTCAGAGGCTGAAATATTTGTAAAAAAATCAACAGCTTTCACTTTTTCCTGTAGAAAAGCCTAAGTTAACAAATTTGACCTTGTTGTAAAATTGGTCAAGGTCAACCGTAGGTCATCATTTGAACAAAGTATGATGGGCAGAGTCACCACTGCTACATACCAAGTTTCGTGGAAATTGGTTCACCGGTTCCGGGGAAGAAGATTTTTGAAGGGTTTTTACCATATATGGGCGTGGCGGCCATCTTGGTCATGTGACCCAGATGCAACAAACAAACTTTCGTTCCCCCTACCCAAAGAGGCTCCACATAAAATTTGTCTTTGATTGGTCAAATGGTTTCCGAGAAGAAGATGTTTGAAATTGTTGACGCCAACGGACCATGGGCATCCTACCTATAAGCTGACATATGCTGCTAAGGTGAGCTAAAAACAAATTCAACCTCAAGCCCTCACCAGTAGCTTGCACCTGACCGTTCTAAGGTGGTGATTTTGGTGTAGTTCTTACTTCGTTATTTGCATACCTGTCAACTTTTTGAAATCTTAAAGAGTGAGATTGCGCGCGACGCCCTTAAAATGGTTATTTTCTGCTCGCATTTACCGCGCGGACCAATTTTACCAAATTTTTTAGGAGTGAGATTTATTTTTTTCTAAGAACCAAAAAGGGATTATTGGGCCGAAATGACCATGGGCCGAAATGACCCGGAACCGACGATTTTTTTTTATTTTCTTTTTACAAAAGCTGATACTTGTAAATGCGGTTATGTTTATTTCTTCTCGTCAAGAAAATCACAGAAAAACTTCAGCGAGGCGCCTTTTACTAATAATATTTGATAGCGTCATTGCCTACCGTGATATAAGTGGTACGACCAAGCCAATCGATGTAAACAGTACATTATGCGCAGCGACCTTGACACTTAGGATTATTAAGCGCGTGTCGAAGAAAGGTGTGATGATTACCGCGACTAATAATCAGTTTTGATAAGGGATTATTTAAAATTACAGCCATATCTTTTTTTCTTTGGCGAGTTTGGCGGCGTTTTCCCCATTGTTGTTTATAATATGGCCGACTTGACACAGCATAATACACATATACATATGACATATACACAAAAATTCGGAACGCTTCGGTCATCTCCATTCAGTTTGTATTGGAAACCCAATCGATCTAAAAATAGTGACGCGTGACCATGAACGTGACATACACTAAATATAGAAACATTCGCCAGAGGGCGCAGTTCTTTTAGAAAACACACTTAATTCCAAAATTCTCTAAATCTATGCTAAATGAAAACTCATCCTAACCGAGATTATCAATGAAAGCAATATCTTAAAGTAACAGTAAAGAATCCTAACCGAGATTATCAATGAAAGCAATATCTTAAAGTAACAGTAAAGAAATCAAGCATGAAAATGACCTCGATTTTTGGGGACGGATGCTGGCATCCGGACTCAATTTTAACACTTACAGTTTTTCAGTCACGTCAATTTTTCACCCTTGCCAGGCCATACATTAAATATATGCTATACTCCTTGCAAATTTTTAGACATATAAGTTGCATGGTTTCAATATTAGCAATTTAATTAGATGCATGATAAACAGTCGTATAGATCCTGATTAGTTTGTTCCTGAGAAGCCAACTGATCCGGATCTACAATGTTTTCCAGAACGTGGTATATCCGGATTCCGCAGGATAAAGGCTTAATACAAACCGAACAACTTTCTGGAAAATATTACGCGTAAAAAGTAGTTCATTTTTTGTTGTTTTATTATTGTTTTTTATGCTTTGCAGTTTAGAAATTTCAATTTGGGTATCGAAGCAATGATTTATTGCCAATTGCTAATTCAAATACAAATATATTTAAAAAATAATACCTTGCGCAGTAATATAATAATGATAGGCATATCGTAAAATACATGGTGGACTTGCCATTGTAGTCTGCTTTCTTTGACAACAAACAAACAAGTCGGCGTCTTTTTTTACGCGGCTATGTATGTAAATAATATAACATTCATATGAATCAAGAATTATCTCAGTTGACCCCAGAAGGTCGCTTGGATATTGTGGATTAATAATCTTACTTGCATGAGTTCATTTGAAGTTTTACTTTATGCCTATCCCGCCAAAACGATCACGTGATATATACATTTGCGAAAGGACGCTATCTGTTAGACTGGTCTCCCTTTAATAGTATTGCGTCTATTTATAGCATACACTCTGGCGCAGTATTGGAATTTTGAGTCCATCCGCGGTATTAAATAAAAGGGCATTTGCTACCGGGCCCGTCATGAGCCACTACCATGAGGCCTGCCGACGAAGCCTAGCACGAACCACAATCCGCGGATGACGGTTTCATTGACGGATTCAAGTGGCAGGGGGCGGGCGCCACCCCCCACCCCTAAAATCGCCAAATCAAAGTTTTTAATATGATTTTAGCACCACTATTGTTTTTTGTTGCTGATTGTTTTCAATTTTAAATAGTCTGGGTTTTTTCTTGCATCTAAATTCAAAGGTGCCACATCGGCGGCGCCCTGCTAAACTGTAGCCCACCATATCTTTCGGTTCCGTTTTGAGAATGACGTCTACTGGAGTCCTCGGATCAGAGCAGTCTGATCTGGGCCCGCAATGTTTGCAACAAGGACGTTTAATGGTCTAGCAGAGTACAATATATAGGGATTATGAATATAAAAATTGGCTTATATGCCTTCTGCGCCCAGCAGATGTTAATGGATAGAAACACATGTGTGATCACTATAATAAAGGATATATGCGTGTCAAAATGTGGTAGAAACTTTTTGAAAACACGGCGATATGATTCTGTGCTATCTCCTCTTTTTCTTTTCTTTAATCTTATTAAAACAGTCGCTAAATTCATGCGGACTGAGTCAGTAAAATGTCCAGCGCATGCGGTAAGCCAGGCACGTGCATATTATGTCACTCAATTTACTTACAAGTCCGAAAAGCCCACTGATTTAAACTATTCGATAAGCCGGGTCTCCTATGTTCACTCGTCTCGGACTACCGATGAATCACTACACTTTTTCGTTCTCCCTTCAGAAAACCAAAACGCTTTCGCTCGCTCTGCCGACTTCGAATTCCAGTTTATATTGTATTCAAGAAATGAAACCGCTAGACATCTCGTGCGATCAGATTTTTTGCAAAGATATACACAAAACTTTGAAATACGTAGACGAGTTCCCAGAGTAAAAAATCAACAAACTGACGAAAATCAACACACACACACACACACACACACACACACACACACACACACACACACACACACACACACACACACACACACACACACACACACACACACACACACACACACACACACACACACACACACACCTCTACTTGTCGATCCGCCGATGCAATGTTTACTTTGACGTGCCTGCACCAGTCTCTCTCTCTCTCTCTCTCTCTCTCTCTCTCTCTCCTAACATTTGCAAACACGGTTTGGATCCAGATCAGACCCGAATGGTATTCAGGATAGAATGTTTCGTCAATTTAAAAATGTGTGCATGCGATAGAAGTACGCAAAGCGTTAATACTGTGGAATGTCCGACTTTGCCGTACAAAAGCCGATTTGGATTTTGGGTCCTCATCGGAAGCTGATTGACTGACCCAAACATTGTGTTTCGATATTCTAAGAAAACAAGCCAAAACAAAAGATTCGTGTGCAAACACCGTGCAGTCTCCTCTCTCTCTCTCTCTCTCTCTCTCTCTCTCTCTCTCTCTCTCTCTCTCTCTCTCTCTACTTTTACGACCTGCTATCAAAGTTCGCAAATAGTTTGGATCCAGAAGATCGTCCGATGTGCCTGATCAGGGACAAACAAGCATACCAAGAGTTATAATCTAGTCCGACTTTGCGTCCGATGATCACGGAACATTTCAGACAAGTACCTTCTTTCAGATGCATGCCACGGGCGAATCCAGAGGGGGACAGGGGGTCCGGACCCCTGAAAAATCATAAAATATAGGGTTTTCTAGCAATATTGATCCGGATCCCCAAAAAATTACAAAGCTACCAAGCCAGCATTCAATGGTGGGCCATTGACACGCCAGCAAAACGCCATTTCAAGGGCGTTTCGCTGATGGGCCGATGGTGGTCAATTTTAAGTGGCATTTCGGTCCTCTCTGACAAAATGCTCTGGATCCGCGCATGAATACAGTGCGTGTGAACCGGCTCGATTGAAATTAAACTGTCGACGGACATAATTTCATGATATTTTGGTACTTACAACGTGCGACAAAGACTCAGACTAGCCTGCGCAATGGTGCATTATCAATTCAGCATTACAGTACTTAAAATATGCGAGAAAAATGAACGAGTACTTGAAATCGGGATACTTTGGGATTGATTGACAATTACACATTTTTCAGAAATGGTTTCTATATTTTTTTCGTTTTTGGTGAAACGACATTTACTTGTTTTACCTGTATGTTAATGATTTGGTTTAAATAAGCGTTGATTGTTTATGAGAAATACCCCTTCAACGGTTGCAAGTCTTAACCGCGGAGGTGTGTGACAAAATACTTCAGCATCCGCGGGGTTTTGTTATCTGGCCGCGGGGCAGGGCTTTTTAGAACCGTTTTTTTTTTCACATATTAATTAAAGCGGCAGGAACTAACTATGGGCTCAAAGGCACTAACATTTTGATAGCCTGTTAGTTTCTACCAGCAGGGACAGCCGATACTGGTTCTATTGCGAGTTTGACGCGAATCTGTACCACAGGGTGAGAGCATGCTCCTAATCTTAGCGCTAATGTGACCATTGTCGTCGTTGTTCATGGCCGCGGGGTTCTGCAATATGCTTTCCTGTCCATGGAAATCCTAAAACTCAAAACATCAGAAACATCTATGACAAAAGATAGGTAGGTGGTATGCTGAAACCACTGGGTCAATTACGGTTAGATCAGAATGTAGCCATTGGGTTTTCACTTTTTTTATTTCTCTGTATGCTGATTTAGCCAAATTATCTAGTTTTACGGTAGTAAGATCGCCTGACCAAAGTGCCAAGGTTGTGAGCAGCAAAATCTAGCTGTTTGTCTGTCTGCCCGTTAATCTGTCCATCCGTCTGTCTGTCTGCATTGGTTCTTCGTTCTTTTACTTATATGCTCGTTAAACCAGCTTACATGTGTCTAGTAGCTCAGGTGGTTTGAACGCCTGTCCATTGTTCTGAAGGCTGTGAGCAGCATAATCTAGCCTTCTGCCTGCCTGCATACTTGTCTGTCTACTTGCCACTGGCTGTCTGTCTCCCTGTATCTGTTCTTTGCTCTTTTGATTTTTTGTAGGCCTGTTTTGCTAGATTAATATCTAGTAGTTCAAGTGTTAAGGTGCCTGACCCCATTGAGGTTACTTTTAATTTTTCTAAATACGTAGGCTTGGACCCAGAATCTACTCTTTATCCCCAAAAATATCAAGAATATCAGGCACACCCCAAAAATATTTAAAATTTAGCAACCCCAAAAATATTTTTCAAATCTGTACCTTGACCATAAAAAAGCGCCAAATTGATAGAAATGACTCCACAAAACATAAAAAAAATCAAAATTTTCATCATACTCCCAAACATATTTATTTATCTGACCTTCCCGACCCCTCCCCACTCCAAAAAATGCAATTCAAAATTTTGAACCTTCAAAAATGGACCGAACCTACTTATATATGATAATATCAAAGTACCACCCCACCCCTCGCCCAAGAAAGCTGGCCAGTGTTTCAGAGCAGTATGCAGCAAAATATAGCTGTCTGTCTGCTTGTTTCTCAGTCAATCAACCAGTCAGCCAGCCAGCCCGACCAACTGCTTCGATTTCTTAGTGTAGACAGAGCCTCTTTGTAAAAGCGTATTCTTGTTACATAAAATTATTTGCATGTCCTATTTTTTCTTCATACGTAGGGTCTGGCCCAGCATCTACTGTTCACCCATATCAGGAAATTTAAGGACCCCAAAAATATTTGAAAGGGGTAGGTGCATTAAGAGGCTATTTTGTCCCCCCCCTATGAGTTCAAAAAATAAAAGTTGCTCTTCACAAGTTTTTTCTTATTAGTTCATTAGAACAATAGCCAAAGTGTAAAGGTCTGGTATTGATTCGACTTTTACCGTTGCTATGGTAACAAAAAAGGCCGCCAAAATAGGCTGAAAATAGGAAAATGACCGTTTTGGAGCAAATTTGAGACATGTAACAGAGAAATTAATATAGAGCACAAGCAAATATCAAAAAAAAATATTTTAACATATGATGCGAATTATCATGGCACACAATATACTAAAAGTTTTTTTTTTTATTTGCTTGTGCTGATAACTAATTCTTAAAAAAAATCGGTCTCAAAAAGCCTCAAATTTGGCCTAAAATAGCAATTTCTTTATTTTAAGCCTATTTTGTCAGCCATTTTGGTTACCATAGCAACTGGTAAAAGTAAAAAAAAAATGCCAGAATTTTACACTTGGGCTATTCTTCTAAAAAATCAATAAGATGAAATTGGTGAAAAGCAACTTTCATTTTTTGGGCTATAGAGGGGGCCAAAATAGCCCATTAATGCACGTACCCCTTTTAGCAACAAAAAAAAATATCCTTGACCTAAAGAAAAGACCCTAAAATGCATCATATCCCCCAAAATATTCACGTTTCTTGGGCTAGAGGTCAAAATCTAGGACATCTTGTTTTTTTTTTAGAATCATTTGTATTTGAACAACAGTGGCGATTTCAACAAGGTGAGCGTTTGCGGGCACACTTTCATGATCTTTATTAGTAATGTGTAAAGTCTGGCATAAGTACAACGAGAGCGCTCACATTGTTGAACTCACCATGTCTCTGTCACTTTTAACCTGAGGGTTCATTCCCCCAAGGTGGGGCTAGAGGTCATAATATAGGAAACCTTTCAAAAGAGCTATTCTGTTTTTCCAACCTATGCAGATATCTTTCCAAACATTTATAAGAAAACATTCATATTTAGGCATTTGGTATCATATTCATGGAAGGCTTCCAGTCATCAGCTTCAGAGCCTTGCGTCCATACCTCAGGGTGGGGCTAGAGGTAAAAATCTAGGACATCTTTTTTTTCTTTTAAAGAACCATTTGTATTTGAAGAACATATACTATTTCATTTTCTGACTTTCTGTGACTTCAGGTCTTCTGTTCAGGACCTTTGAGCAAAAGACTGCCAGAGCTCTAGCTAAGAAACTTCTTTTAACAGAATTTCCTCCTGAACCACTGACCAAAAAGCAACTTAATGTCACAGATCTGTACCCAATGGTGTCTTCTACCAATTTTGCACAAAAGGTTCCACTCCACTGAACAATGGATCTGCCTAAGCTCCAGATAAGAAATGTCTTACAATGACTTCTCCTCCTGAACCAATGGTCCAAAATTTACAATAATTTCACAGAATTGTCCCTAACGATGCACTCTACCAAAATTATACAATTGCTTTGGCTCTGCCATTAAGAGACTTTATTCAAGCTTGCACATAATGTCTCTGATGGCGATTAAGTAAAAGTAAGAAAAACATATACAAAAAAGGACAGAACTTTATCAAATCAGTTTTTGATCATCATTAATTTCTTTGAATATGTGGGTGGATTTGTCTTAGGTAAGATACTAGGAAACACTTTCCCTAATCCTCGTAAGATCTTGAACCAACAGAAACCAAAAGAAAATCTGAAGGGAAAAAAAAACGTGCCACGGTATTTGGGATCAAATTACACATGTTTAGTTGGGGTTGTGCCAAAGAAAGTTAAGAGAAAATTGTTACCGCTTACCTGCCTGAAGAGCTTCACCAACATTTATTGAGGGATTATTTTTAACACTGTAAGCTCTATAATAAAAGCATTTGACATAAAGTTTGATTATTTACTTCTTAAGTTAGTTATTAATCAACTGATTTCTTGCACTGTTCATATATTGATTACATTTATTAAAGGCTGGTTTTGTCCAATGAACAAATGACAATGTCGCCAAAAAGATTGCTTTCCCATTTCACTTTGTGGCAATATGTTTGACCCTACATCAGAGACTTCCAGTTTCCATTTGCATGTTTTAGAAAAGGTATCTAACTAACAACCTCCCTATTTGAACGCTTTAATGCAGCCGTCCCCATCAGTACTCTCAGTGCTTTGATTCAGTTTATGCGGTAATTCGTTTATTTAGTATTATAGATTTATACATTGTTTTGAGAGGGTATTACAATTAGCTAGTAAGCTATTCTACCAAGTGACATAATTACATATATACAAATACAACAACACCTTACTCGACATATTTGAGCATATATGAGCCGTGACATGTGATTTCCAGCAATGTGGCATTTTGACAAGTGTAGACTCAGACGAGCCTGTGCAGCCTCTTTTTAAGTTTATAGACTCCAAATGCTGTTCAGTCAGTAACTTAATACTCATAGAATATACATGCGACTAGCAAAGGCTCCGATCAGACTGCGCATATGCGCAGGCTGGTCGGAGCCTTTGCTGGTCGCACATACCACATTGTTGGAAATCTCATGATGTGACTCATATGTACATATCGTACTTATTCCTACTTAATTGGTGATGTGCCGTTGTTTCAAAGTATTTCAGCCTTATCATACTGGGTTTATGCGCAAACGGAGCATAGATCACTGTTGTTTTTTTGATGTGATGGCTTAAAATGTGCTTCAAAACGAACAGCCGGCTTGGATACCAGAGGAAGCTGAGAATACAGAAGAACCTGTCTTAAGCGGTCACTCAAAAAGAAGACCATAATTGGTTTTCAAGACCGCAATTTGCTTAATGCAGGTCAAATGTATTGCAGAATTGTGACTTTATTTATTTATATTTTATTTATACATTGTTTTGAGAGGGTATTACAATTAGCTAGTAAGTTATTCTACCAAGTGACATAATTACATATATACAAATACAACAACACCTTACTCGACATATTTGAGCATATATGAGCCGTGACATGTGATTTCCAGCAATGTGGCATTTTGACAAGTGTAGACTCAGACGAGCCTGTGCAGCCTCTTTTTAAGTTTATAGACTCCAAATGCTGTTCAGTCAGTAACTTAATACTCATAGAATATACATGCGACTAGCAAAGGCTCCGATCAGACTGCGCATATGCGCAGGCTGGTCGGAGCCTTTGCTGGTCGCACATACCACATTGTTGGAAATCTCATGATGTGACTCATATGTACATATCGTACTTATTCCTACTTAATTGGTGATGTGCCGTTGTTTCAAAGTATTTCAGCCTTATCATACTGGGTTTATGCGCAAACGGAGCATAGATCACTGTTGTTTTTTTGATGTGATGGCTTAAAATGTGCTTCAAAACGAACAGCCGGCTTGGATACCAGAGGAAGCTGAGAATACAGAAGAACCTGTCTTAAGCGGTCACTCAAAAAGAAGACCATAATTGGTTATCAAGACCGCAATTTGCTTAATGCAGGTCAAATGTATTGCAGAATGCTCCAAGGGGGGAGCATTCTGCAATATTTTCGACCTTCATTAAGCTACCATTTGTCATTAAGATCTTTGTTCTGTCTATTTTTGAGCAGCCGCTTAAGACAGGTTTTACTGTAATACCAGTGTGAGGTTAGCAGTGGCAGTTTTTACAGCAGTAGCAGTATCTCCTTCTACTGCCAGCAGTACAGTTGTTAGCCTACATTAATAGTGTAGGGGCCAAACTGAGATGTATAGCTATTTTGCGATTTTGTTGCACCCCCCAGGAAGAAAAAGTAGGTTACTATTTTCAGTCAGGGACATGTCTGGGGGTCTTAGAAACCCATGTTTTACTAAGTTTTCTGTTGTCAATTTTCTGTAATTGGCCTGTAATTAACGTTACCCCACAAACATTGAAAATAGCAGTACACAAAATACAAGACTAATTATCTATTTTATAATAGTATCAATGAATTTATTTGAGGTTTAAATGTTTGATCTAGTCATAAACATTAATTGCAGACATCTGTGAGATGTTTTACCGCTCATCAGCGTTACGTATGTTACATTTTATACGAAATTGCAGATAATGACTTTATAGATTGCATTTAAGTATGAACCATGTTCCCCAGCCACAGGAAGAGAAACTTGGTTACTATTTTTAGTCTGGGACATGTCTTGCGGCTATATAAACCCATGTTTTAGTAAGTTTTCTATGGTTCGTTTTCTGTAAGTGAACTGTAATCAATGTTAACCTAATTTTGAAAATAGCAATACACAAAATACAAGACTTGTAGGATAGTTTACAATAGTATTATTGGAATTATTTGAGTTGTTCATGTTTTACCTAGACATAAACATCAATTGCAGACATCTGTTATATGTATTTCTGCTTGTCAGAGTTACTTACGTTACATTGTTTTACGAAATTGCAGATAATTACTGTATAGATTGCATATTATAATAAACCATGTTCCCAACCTTAAATGTGCGATAAAGATTCCTATTCTAATGAAGAATTTCCATTTTTCCATATTTGAAACTATTTATAATTTGTAATTGGAGATAATTTGTAGTACGATATTTTTTAAAATATGCTTATAAGCATATCATTTCTACTGGCATACAGATTTTATATTTCAACCATATACATTGCATTGGATTTGACAGTAACTTCTTTCATCTCTGTCACAATGAAATGAAATAACAGCATTTAAAATAAGTTTTACTACCATGGGCATTTGATTTCTGTCAATATATAAATAAGGTAACGTAAGTAACAATGGAGTTTTGCGTAAATGGATATACTTAAAATTGTGGAGAATAGACCCAAATTTTTACCTAAGCCTGACGACACACAGTCTACTATCCACATATTATACAAACTTCAGCAATATACAGATTATTTAAAATAAACATTAATCTAAGAGAGTTTTGTAATTATGTTTGATCCTGTTGCTTTGAAACATGTATGGTAATTTGCAGATTTTTATCAATGATTCATAGCAATAAACATGATGTTTACTTTATGATTCAAATATTGGACTGAATATAGCGTACCTCAATAAATAAATTTAAATAGAAAAGCAATATTTCCTGCATCTGGTAGCAAGGCATGAGGATAGTGTGGGTGTCTTCTAGAGCAGGGGCTTTCTGTCGACTTTACACAGAGGACACATCACAAAACTAGTAAAGTTCCAGATGAGCCTTCATTGAATGGGTAACAAATTGGTTAAATTTGACGATTCACTGTATTACAAGATATTAACCCTTTACACTATATGCATATATTTGTCAAGCCCATTACGTATGTAACGGCACACTGTCATTATTTTAGCTTGAATATGTTTTCCTGTGACAACTTGCCCCTTTTTTGTTAGTAGAAGTATTTTATCATGCCTGAAAAAACTGTTTGCTAAAAAGTGAGAATGACCATGAGATGTCACAATCACAGACTGTAGATCAAACAAAGATACAGTGAGGAAGAAACACAGAACATTTTAGGTATTGGCTGCATTTTGTAACAATCTAAAATTCTTCTATCGTTTTCAAAAATTACAAATATGATATCAATCAAAGTACTTATCAGTATAGAAATAGCACGGTTTATACGAAAATGCACCTGATGCTTTGTAGATTTAGCATTTACTTTTTTCTATATATAAGATTCAAATACAATCTCCTCAAGCAAACAGCGATGATCCAGCTTGGGCCAGGACTAATGCACGACCCGATCTGGACCCTTACTGTTTGAGAATGTCTGAGGTGGCATGTCACTGCGTTGTGGCTTCTAATTGTTGTCCTTTAAACTTTTTAAATAAATTCACCACGGTACTCAGCAACGTAACGCCATTGTTCAAAGACTTCCGGTATTTTAACAATAACGTCACGTGATCTATTTGGTCCGCAAAATATGTACTTCAGTGGTGATTTTATTTACATATTCATCCTGATGAAGGGTTAGTCAACCCGAAACGCGTAGATCAAAAATAAAGTTTATAAAAACCGTTCCTGATCGTTTGTTCCGTCCTTCATCCCCTTTCCAGTGATTGTTCACTGACGGAACACGCATTCTCCTGGATCCGATCTCGAACGGACAGTCCTACAGTTCTGCACAAGCGGTGTGTCGGTGGCACTAAAAGCGGACCCTAGCCACCCTATATCATTCCAGATTGTGATCCACCGCAACAGTCAACACTTACCCTATTTAGGGATACCGACACGTACGTCAACAATGAGCGACATCGATGACAATGAGACGTTTCTGGATACGTCCGCCACGCCATCCGCCTCAAGATCAGCTATCGACTTAGCATCAGCTCCCAACCAACAGAAACAGAAAAAACGGAAAATTGACGATTCTGAAAAGCCATCCATTAGTGAATCCAACCAAGCAAAATTCAAGGTCCTGAAGAAATTAAATGTTCAACTAACCAGAACTAAACACCACATTAAATACCTCTCAAAATGCGTACATACGAAAACAATCCCCAAATCACTGCGAGTTAACATCACACCGCAGGTCCCAGTTATTAACTCCGTATTACAACTTAAATGGGAAGAAGCACAGCTTAATTTCGGATTTGCATTAACCAAGATTCTCCTTGAATACTGGGAAGAACGACTACAACAAGTAAGCAAGGAGATTGCTTCAATAAGCGAAATCATAAAGCAAGGCACAGATGTATCTGAGACCAATTTCATGATGGAAATTATAGAACGGATCACACTCAACGTAGAAAGAGAACTCACAACGAATAAAAAACCAAACAATTCAAACAGGAGCCCAGGCCCCTCCAAACAATAATGAAAACCTGACACCACGTGACACCTAACTCCGCAAAAATAGTACTTCAGTTAATATATACAACCGTTTTCACCAACAATGCCAAGGCGGCATTTTGAACCACATATCCAACACATACAAAGGACGTTACTCAAGTTATCAAATAAAGCAGTCGTCAACCTATCAAACTACAAACTCAAACGAGATGAAAAAATCGTCTTATGCCGAGGTCTATCCTTCTGCCCACAACCAGCCTCAGCCGAAATTGACAATCTACACAGAGATACGCTACTCTTCAACCGACGCCTACGACTCAAACACCACTTTAAAGACTCAACACAGACTGTGACAGACCCGTTTAAACAATCAAGGGGTTGGTCCCCACCAGCAGGAAAGTCCACAGCGCTTGATGCATTTATCAACGTAACAACTAATGACATCATAAACTCAAGAAGACCGCCCCCCACACCGACCAATATTCCCCCAACTGAAATCCAGGCATTAACAAACTTACGCAACAACAAGGACATTATTATAAAACCAGCTGACAAAGGGGGAGCCATAGTGATCCTCAACAAAACCGACTACATACAAGAAGGACTACGCCAACTGAATGACCGACACTTTTATACACCACTCGAAAGGGACATAACCCTTAAAATAACGACGGAGATCAAGTCTTTCCTATCCTTTCTAAAAAGACGTAACTTGTTACCAGAAGAACATATTGAATATCTGACGCCTAAGAATTGCAGAACACAATTATTCTACCTACTACCAAAAATACACAAGGCCAACAACCCCGGGAGACCTATAGTCTCCGCATGCGACGGACCAACAGAGAAACTATCCGCATTTGTCGACGTTTACCTGCAACCATTAGCACAAACTACAAAATCCTATATCAAAGACACTAACCACTTCCTGCAGAAACTTAATGATCTAGGAGTGATACCACCAGAATCCATCCTGGTCACGATTGACGTAACATCTTTGTATACCAATATACCACACAGGGAAGGTATATTGGCATGCAAAGACGCCCTAGAAAAAAGACAAACCAAGGAACCCAAAACATGGATACTTTTACGCCTACTACATTTTATCCTGGCAAAAACATGCTTCAAGTTCAACGACAAATATTACGAACAGATATCAGGAACAACTATGGGTACAAAATGTGCACCGAGCTATGCAATAATCTTCATGGGTAAATTTGAGGAGGACTTTTTGTCACGGCAGCATATACCACCATTAGTATGGTGGCGCTACATTGACGATATATTCGTAATATGGCCACATTCTAGAGAGGAGTTGGACTCCTTCATTAGTCGCCTAAACCAAGTCCACAACACCATCAAATTCACCTCAGACATCAGCGAGACATCTGTCAACTTCCTGGACGTCAAAATATCGAAAGACATACACGGGAGACTCACCACCTCCCTTTACACAAAACCGACGGACGCTCACCTCTACCTACACTATAGCTCTTACCACCCAATACAACAAAAGAAATCCATCCCGTATAGCCAAGCAGTCAGAATTCGTAGAATCTGCAGCACAATAGAGTCCTACTACGAAGCAACACTTATCCTGAAAAACAACCTACAAGCCCGAGGATATCCAATTAGACTTATCGACTCAGCCATCTCAAAAGCAGCAAGACTGGACAGAACCACACTTCTCCACCCGCAGGAGTACCCAGACCAACAGAAAAAGGACACGATACCCTTCATATTGACCTATAACCCATACAACCCACGAATTAGACACATTCTCCATTCCAACTTACGGATTCTAAATAGCAGCCCCGATACCTGCGACTTGGCGAAAAAACAACTACAGGTAGTTTACCGCAGACCTATAAACCTTAAACAATCCCTGGTGAAAGCAGATCTAAGTCCAAAGAACATCTTAAAAGGCTCAGGCCCTTGCAACACACCATGCATAGCCTGTCCATACGTTTCACGAACAACGAAGCTAACTTGTTGGTCAACAAAACAAGAATTCACGATCAATGGTAATTTTAACTGCAAGAGCAAAAATGTAATTTACGTTATAAGCTGCCGCTCATGCGGTCTCCAATACGTAGGACAAACAGGGAACACTCTAAACGAACGACTCAGAGGGCATCTTTTCGACATAAGGTCCAATAACCAATATAAACCAGTATCCCGCCATTTTAACCAAGAACGCCACACCTTACATGACGTCAACGTCACAGCCGTCACCCAAACAACCAACGACGCCAACGTCAGATTAAGAACGGAAGAAGTCTGGATTGCAAAACTACAGACGAGAGAGCCTAAAGGTTTAAATATTATACAATGAATATCAACACATTTCAATGCCTCAAATGCAAAAAAGTTTTGAAATCTGAGGTCAACAGAAACCGTCACACCGTACGACTGCACGGAGAATACCAAGTAAAATTCAGATGCCACATATGCAAGAAATTATATGCTAGAAAGGACACCCTAAAGCGCCATTCCTTGACAGTACATGAATCGCCAGAGTCAAGGTTCGAACAAGTAAAGATCGAACAACCGAAGATGGAAGCGCCCAAACAGTGGTACCCACCACCAGAAGCCATGACCAGACCACTTTTCCGTTTGGTCTATGGAAAGGACAAGCTACTGGACCCTACAACCACCAGCAAGAAGCGACCAACAGCCTCCATCAGAGAAGTCAGGGACACGGACCCGAACTTCAAACCGATGACCATAGATGAAGCCCTCGCTGCTCTTAATCAACCTACTATATGCACAACAGAAGAACTGGCAGAAGATTTATATATTACCCCCTCCAACAGTGACACGTCAACAAGCTCAGACAAAACTGACTGCCTAGACGAACTACTAGACTGGGAAAAAGAAGTAAGAAACATAAAGGTTTATGGAACCTTCCAGTAACTTTAATACATTTTAAACTTTCATGTGTATATATACTTTCATCAAACATATCTGCTGACATTAGGAGCCACAACGCGGGACATTACACCTTAGACCCTCGATGAACCTTGAACGTACATCAACTATATGGTCCATAATTATAGGACCCCATCTTTCAAAGATTCAAATACAATCTCCTCAAGCAAACAGCGATGATCCAGCTTGGGCCAGGACTAATGCACGACCCGATCTGGACCCTTACTGTTTGAGAATGTCTGAGGTGGCATGTCACTGCGTTGTGGCTTCTAATTGTTGTCCTTTAAACTTTTTAAATAAATTCACCACGGTACTCAGCAACGTAACGCCATTGTTCAAAGACTTCCGGTATTTTAACAATAACGTCACGTGATCTATTTGGTCCGCAAAATATGTACTTCAGTGGTGATTTTATTTACATATTCATCCTGATGAAGGGTTAGTCAACCCGAAACGCGTAGATCAAAAATAAAGTTTATAAAAACCGTTCCTGATCGTTTGTTCCGTCCTTCATCCCCTTTCCAGTTACTTTTTTCTTGTATGCTTAATACATTAATTTTCACTGTTGACAATTACATTTTGAAAAAAAAATCAATGTACCCCTAAGCCTGTCAAAATTGCAATCGTCTATTCTCTTTGTAAACACGATTTCATTATATCATATGGTAAAATGCTTATTATCTTATTATATAATACAGCAATTTTGAAATAAATTATTTATTTAGATTTCATAATATCATGTTGTAAATTGCTTATTATCTTATAATATAATACAACAATTATGAATGAAATTATTTTGTTTGTTAACCAAGCAAGCTTGAGGTAAAGCAACCTGAGCGATACTCATAGACTTAAAAGCATATTACGTGGTAACATTAATTACAAAGCTATTTCATGTTAACATTAATTGCATATGTTTTGTCTGTTAGTGAAGTTTGATCTTAAAGTCCATTTTGAGGAGTTATTCTAAAGCTTTAATCATAAGCATGACTCTCTTAAATTAAACAACATGGCTTGAATTTCTGAAACTCACAGATTTTATTGTCGAATGGGTGTCTGTTGAAAAAGTAGTTCCACGACTCACGCGCAGCTGTTAGCTTTCTTACATTGTTCACAAGGAAGTTCTTTTTTCTTTCTTTTTTTGCACCTTTTGGTCTTGTTGAGCTATTTGTAACACTGATACATGTTTACACGCGAGGAGTAAGAGACTTATGATCAGTTTGTTGGTTTCAAAAATTTACCAAATTAGCCTTATTGTATGCAAACCATTAAAAATTGTGAGCAATACTGCAAACAATAGATTGTAAACATAAATTTAGTCATAAACTGACTCCTTCTTGCACCCATATCCATGTTTATATTTGTTAATACTAACATTGTTTGAGGGCTGTTTCTGGTTAAAGGAAAGTATTTCAGTTTTATTTTAAGTGTAATACCATATTAAGATTACAAATTATGAGCATGTTACAAGTTACAAGTGCAAGCTAATCTCATATATCGCACTGGTTTATACATGTAGTAGATAACTTTAATGTAAAGACCAACCTTATGTGCAACAAATCACTGTTTCAGCAAACTAATATGGTTAATACACAGATGCATTTTTATATGTAAGGACAGGCGAGTTTCTCAGCTTGGGGATTTTTCTACATTAAGCAAATCAGACAAACCAATTGATTGTGTTCGTAATTTTGTATTAGATTAACATTTTGTGATGTAACTTCTCCAAATATTAGACAAGACCTGTAATACGTGGGTCATCCAATAAAGAATGAGACTTTTTCTATAGTACAGTGAATTTACATGCTAGACTTATGAACTCTCGTTCAAAGCTAGCATGTCTTTTTGGCTATTCACATGAACCATATTCGTCGAATTACACCGTTCCAACTTGTGTTGCTAGGCAACATTAGAAGACTAGGAAAACATCCGTAGCCGGCTCAGTATAGGTGGTCACCATGGCAACAGGTTAAAATGTATAGTTTATTTTTCTATGAGTACTTATATATGCTCATGCAATCTATCTATAACCAATAGCAGAAAGTAATGTTTCAGAGTCTTGGGCTGTTACCATGGAAACAAAGCTTAAAAAATCAGGTTTTTAAGAAAAGAATTGGTATTTTCCACTGACCTCATGACTTATAACATTAATATCAAATAGTCGAAGGCAATTTAAGTGAATGGGGTTCTATTCATCTATACCTAATTGCAATCAGCTGCAGGTAGCGATACATTTTGTGGGATATCCTTCATTAACATAGTTACCATAGCAACGCAAAGAAGAGTGTTTATAAAAAATCGAGTAAATCGGTTGCTAGGCAACCAAAATAAAGGCTATGCATAATAAGTTATTGTTGTTTTGCATTTTATGTAACACTAAGATTGTTCAATAGAAAAAATGATATCAATAGGTTAAATGCTACCTATGAGCGAAAATAAATGACGTTGATTTACCGTTGGTATGCAAAAAATAGTGTAAACGTGGCCATGCATCTTCAAGTCCTTCCACAAAACATTCCGTTACTATGGCAACTGATCAAGATAGGCATATTGTTTATATTCCTGAATTGCTAAGATGTTATACTATTAGTATGGTGAATTTTAACTAAAAACACACACAGATTTTCTAATTATGAAGAAAGTCTCATTCTTTATTGGATGACCCTCGTACGATGTAATAAAGTAGCGTATCTCATGATAATTGAATTTCGGTCATTTCTCAATAAAGCATAAGCGACGGTATCTTAACTCGCAGAGGATATCCGTGAGCAGGTTGAAATGGCAATTAAGCCCTCTGCAGTCATGTTTTATCGGAAATAAAGTCCGCGGTCAGTGATTGGTCAACGATCAACCAAAATATGACACATTGTTAAATAAAATGTACAATTGTCAGCGATTGAAACGCCTCAAGTTTCTATAGTAAACACTTACTATAAGGTATATAACAATAAAAGGATGATACATTCTTCTGTCTATTAACGTTTGCCAAGCCCAAATGAGATAATGTATTGTAGCCTGAACCATGAAGCTGTGAGGGCTGCACCAAGTGCGGATCCAGAGGGGGGGGCAGGGGGTCCGGACCCCCTCTGGAAAATCACAAATTAAATGGGTTTCTATAGGGAATAAGCAATTGGACACCCCCTGGAAAAAGTTGGACCCCCTGGAAAAAATTGGACCCCATCTGGAGCCTTGAAAAACGATAGATTTCTTTGAAATTGACCATTTGACTTCTGTAAAATAAGCTGAGGACTAAAAAAGTCGTTGTCAGAGCTTTTTTGTCAGACTGACCTGGACCCTCCCCCCCCCCCCCCCCCCTGATGAAAATTCCTGGATCCGCGCATCTGTACCATGCTTGCCAACCGTTAATATACAGAAAAGAATGTTATATTGTCATCTTCCTTTCAGGCACATGCAGTTCCAATTCATTTAATTAAAATGTATGCAGAAATGTCCATTTTATCATCATGAAACATGCAACGAAATCAACAGAAACATGAAATAACTCCAAGCCCTTGTATCAGATTGTTTTGGATACGTCTTCAGTATATAAAAAAACACACTAGATAGGCGGCAATCGAAAACGTTAATGCTATCGACGAACGTAGTTAAATATTGTTAGTAACCAGACCTGGGGCCAAATACTTTGAAAAGTATTCAAATACATTACAATTACTTTGACTTATCAATGATTACAATTACATTACAATTACAGGAACTATAGAAATGTAATGATTACAATTACAATTACTTTAGAAATGTAATCAAATACATTACTAATTACTTTTGAAGTTTTTATGTAAAATTGCAATGCTATATAGTACACACTTTTAATATTATAAAGATGGATAGGATCTTTGAAATTATATATAAAGCCATGTCCTGTTATTTCTTAAATAAGCTATGATATTTTTTATTCATGTTCTTATTAAAGTTAAACAAATATATTTATACTATGCACAGTTCATACCAATGTAGTTTTAAAGTTTGATACATCATACATTCTATCTACCGACATACTTTTTAGATCTATTTCACTATATAGTACCACATAGCAAGATAGATTTATAAAGTATGTAAAATGGAAATTGTCTGTTACACAGCTGCAACCTTTTGCTTAGTCAGCTACTTTTAAATTGTTATCACTATACATTTAATCATCATATTAAGATTTTCAAAAGTGTCATCTTTGAGGGATCATCTTTCGGGCCTAAAAACTTTGCCTGCTTAGCTGAAAAAGCATTCTACAGGAGCAGATGTTGCTCTATTGGATGAAAAAACAGTTATTTAGTATTCCACAAGAAAATGTACTTTTGTGTAAAAAACGTTTGTCCAGTTTGCACACATATACAGGTAGCTATTAAGAAGGTCATACGTACCTTTTCACATGAGCTAGCTATATTCAATAACAAGAGATTTAACACCTTTGAGTAAAGTCTTCTCTTTATAGTCTGGGTTTGATGAATTTACATATGAAATCAGCTAAACATGTCAAAATGAACAGTACTAGTTTTGTTTCTCAATATTTCTTTAAAGGCCTCTAGCAGATAGGAGAAACGGAAATGCTGTCAAGAGTGAATTTTGGGAGAAAAATGTACCTTATACCATGTTAAGTTGTCTATTGCCATATTTTTTTATTTTTTATTTTTGAAAAAACAGTTTTGTTTTTAATTTTTATACAAAATGCAAATTAATCTTAAACACAATGTTAAGTCTGAAACTGACTAAATATTTTAAAGTGTGCTACTTTTATTGTCCACAAAAGTCAATATGTTTTATTTATCCTGTGTTCTTTTCTCTTTCATAGATCTGAATTAAAATATTATTATTAGTCACCCATTTGTTTCTTGTGTTGGGCAAATTTTCTAAGTAAATAGCCAAATGTATTTGAAAAGTATTTGAAAGTAATTATAATTACAGCTAAAATACTTTCAGTAATCATTACAATTACATTACATGTATTTGAAAAAAAGCATGATTACAATTACATTTGATTACTTTGAAAATTGTATTTAATTACAGATAATTACAATTACTGATTACGATTACCCCAGGTCTGTTAGTAACAGAATTTTGGATTGTTGTTTGTAGTCCGATAGGCAACAAATGGCAATCACAAACACTGTTTCTAGCAATTTGTTATCAGCATTCATCGATTGTTTAGACTGTTTTTATTGCTGCCTATCCGGTGTGATAAGGTAATTGAAATAGTTACGTCATTTCTCCATAAAACATTAGTGACCATGTACCTCCATGGGACCTAAAACATGAGATGTCACATACAAGGCATGTGCACGTCTACAGCCCCCCCCCCTCCCTTTTTGGGGTGGGGGCGGGTCTTAGGTTAGTGGCAGCATGCAGATATAGCAACCGAGACATGTATATAGTATGTATATTTATACGGTCCGCAACTTTTAACCATCAAAATACTGAATGACTTCATATTCTGGGTGATGTTTTTAAAAGCTAATACTTGCATTTTTTTTGTGAAAGCAAAATACTTACAGAATTACGTTTCAAGCATCAAGTTGTCAGGGGAGAATAATATCTACCGTCTTACAAATAAGTATTCTTGCATAGATATCTATTCGTATAGCTGTTTACACCCATTGTCAAATGAACGAAAATCCATGTTCAAATCAGGAGATTCACGTGCTGTTTGAACATGGGTCTGAACTTGAAAATACTTAAACTGAGCCCTGCATTATTATACAGAAAGCGTTGCGGACCAGACTGACCATTTCGCCGATGTTTTTGTTCGCGAAAACGTCGCCTACGGTTATGACGTTGTGACGACGTTATGACGTTCGAAAGTACACAACCGACGCCATTTTGTTTAGAGAAATCCAGTGTAAGAAAATGGACAATTTAATGTTTTAGCAGCGTTTTCAGTGCGAATTGGGCTGGAATAAGGTAAAATATGCAAGAATAACGATCACACATGTTTGTTTCATTGCATTAACACTTGCCGGGTCCCTACTATTCACTCTATCGGCCTCGTGTTCAAACAGCATCCTTGGGACCCGGCAAATGTTAATGCATGAAAAAACATGCGTGATCCCTATATTCTCTTTTAAAAACAAGATTCAGGAACGATAACTCTTACACTCTTACTTTTAAGTAAAAGCACAGGAGCTTGAAGTTCGATCCTTAAATCACCCCTATAGCCTCAAAACCAAAAGCTCACAATGTCATTACGTAATGAAACCGTGAGCTTTTGGTTTTGAGGCTATACAGGTGATATAAGAACCGAACTTCAAGCTCCTGTGGTAAAAGTAAGGTTATCTTTTGACATGGGTCCCGTACTACATTAAAAAAGATCGTCTTTCGTGAATCAAAATCTGTCTTAATTGAAATTTAAAAAAAAAGCCATTTATCATGTTGACAAGTGCAGTCGCTGGATCTCAGACAACTTAAAAAATATTTCGCTGTTCCTACAGCAGTACAGCAGTAGTACTGCTAACTTCACATAATGAGAATAGTTTTATTTTCCAGTCGAAATGTTTTGGGAAAATCTGGGCCCATAAAATCTTCGGCTCAGTTATTTAGGTGCATAATTCGCCTAAGTCGTAGAAAAACTTATCATTTTGCTTTTGCCATGATTAACGGACTTAGACAACTGATTAAAACTATCCCATATACTATTATAAACAAACTAAGGTACGAGTTGACTTAGGTACGAGTTTACTAAGGTACGAGTTGACCAAAAATGGGTACGAGTTGACTAAGGAACGAGTTGAACGAGATGCGCAAGACACTACACTTCTGTGTGTGGAACTCCATTCTCCAGGTCTCCTCCTATATGGCAAGCCTGTCCAGGTCTTTTTGTAGAAGGTGAACTGTGTTGGTGAACTGTCTTCAGAAGTGTGAACAGTTGTCTAGTCACAGGCCATTGACATTATGTTACAGCTGTAAAAATGCCAATTTATTTACCTAAGATATACTTCTAGTCAACGACTAGAACAGGAGATCAGGTAAATACGAGCAGTTTTTGGAAATTTTACAGTTTTATACAGAGAGAGTCAAAGGCCTGTGGTCTAGTGCACCGTCTTTGAAATTTCAAACGATTAGTTACGAAAAGAAGAGATGTAGAAGACGAGTTACGGAACTCATCCTATTCTACTAGAACCAGTACCAGTACCAGTATCTATCTATCTATCTATCTATCTATCTATCTATCTATCTATCTATCTATCTATCTATCTATCTATCTATCTATCTATCTATCTATCTATCTATCTATCTATCCATCCATCCATCCATCCATCCATCCATCCATCCATCCATCCATCCAGCCAGCCAGCCAGCCAGCCAGCCAGCCAGCCAGCCAGCCAGCCAGCCACCCATCCATCCATCCATCCATCCATCCATCTATCTATCTATCTATCTATCTGTACACCTAAACCTCCGAGGAGGACGTGTCCAAGAGCTTTTCCCAGTCTTCTAGGATTTCTAGGTCTTTCTGTAGGATCTCTGATAATTAACAATACCAGTAAATCGTAATCAACTATAAATTTTCATAATAATTCAGGTCAGTATGTGTCGGTGAACTGCCTTGTCGGTGAACAGTCTTCACTATACTTCTTCTTCTTTGTTTCTTAGAGTTCGTCCGTTGATTTGTCGGACCACCCGGATAAACCGGTAAAAGGGGGAAAATGGATAAAATGTTCTAAACACTAAATGTCACCAACACCAGTGTACTATATTACACAGTGAGTAATCAATTGAATACACAGTGAGTAATCAATTGAATAAGTATTCCAACACCACAAGAAGTTCTATGTACAAGAATGAGCTTTTTCAGTTAGTTTCAAAAGTCTCAAACACCTTCACCAGAAGTTCTATGTACAAATTGAGCTATTACAGTTAATTTTGCTGGTTTTGAGATTGGATTGATTTGCACAGCTGCTTATGCGAGGGCCAATCTGATCTCTGGCAGTCTTTGCTACAGTAGCTGGAGCTTTTACAGCCTGTACAGCGGCGTAACGATGTCAAACTTCCTTTTTTCAAACAGCGTGTACACACAATTTCCAAATTGTCACATTTATCTACTGAAATACTATAATGCTCAACTGCAGCCTCTGCAGACAGTTTATTTAAATCCGATTGAACTTGGGCTGTGAAAAGTGTGTTGACAACGTCACTGTCAGTTGTTAAATATCTGGAAGACTGAGAAACATCAGATGTACGATCCAAGTAGGCGGAGTTTTCTGTCTCTGACTGGCTGACCACAGAAAATTGTGGACTGGCTACCGTCTCTGTTTCTTGCAGCTGGTATGACTTAGAACCATCAGATGTACGATCCAAGCAGCTGGAGTTCGCTGACTCTGACTGACTGACCACGGGGGACTGTGGACTGGCTTCCGTCTGTGCTTCTGCTAATAGTCGGTAGTGCAAGGCGAGGTTCTCAGCTCTTAGCTGTCTGGGAAGTCGCATACGCTTCCAGAACTCTCTTCGCCTGGCACGATCCCTTGCCACTTGAGCTGGGGATTTCTTCTTTGCCTTCGGTTGTGCTAGCTGTACATCGGAAGAATGTTCACTCTTATCCGTATGTTGACTTGCCCCTCGAGCTGAAGATTTCTTCTTTGGCTTCTGTTGTGCTAACCGAACATCGGAAGAATCTTTAAGTTTCTTATCCTTTTGTTGACTTGCAGATCTAGAAGCATGTGAAGATTTGTTCCTTCTACGCTTTCGCCTTTTATTTGGTAGCTTGTCATCGGAAGAAAATTCTCTCTTATCCTGATGAGTTGCTGTTCCTCGAGCGGAAGCGCAGTTCTTCAATGGCGTCGATTCTCCATTCTTGGCGGGAAATTTGGTAATGAGTGAAAAATAATTCCTCTTGCGTATAATTTTATACGGATTGTGCTTTTCCCCTCTCTCAAGAATGCAGATGATTTCTAAAAGGTCATCTGGCATAAAATTGGTAGAAGAAACCTCCTTT
>CAXHUL010000315.1:0-47771 GCA_964019695.1 Loripinus fragilis | reverse complement strand
GGAGAGGGAGAGTGAGAGAGGGAGAGAGTGTTGGAGAGGGAGAGAGTGTGGGAGAGGGAGAGAGTGTGGGAGAGGGAGTGTGGAGAGAGAGAGTGTGAGAGAGAGAGTGTGGGAGAGAGAGAGTGTGAAATGAGAGAGAGAGAGAGAGAGTGTGGGAGAGAGAGTGTGGGAGAGAGTGTGTGTGGAGAGAGAGAGTGTGTGTGGGAGAGAGAGTGTGGGAGAGAGTGTGTGTGGGAGAGCGAGAGTGTGGAAGAGAGAGTGTGTGTGGGAGAGAGTGTGTGTGGGAGAGAGAGAGTGTGGGAGGTGAGAGAGAGAGTGTGGGTGGGAGAGAGTGTGGGAGAGAGAGAGAGTGTGTGTGGGAGAGGGAGTGTAAGAGAGGGAGAGAGAGTGTGGGAGAGAGAGAGAGTGTAGGAGATGGAGAGAGTGTGGGAGAGAGAGAGTTTGTGGGAGAGAGAGTGTGGGATAGAGATAGTGTGGGAGAGAGTGTTGGAGAGTGAGTGTGTGGGAGAGAGAGAGAGAGAGTGTGGGTGGGAGAGAGAGAGTGTGTGGGAGAGAGAGAGAGAGTGTGTGTGGGAGAGAGAGAGAGAGTGTGTGGAGAGAGAGAGAGTGTGTGGGAGAGAGAGTGTGTGTGGGAGAGAGAGAGTGTGGGAGAGAGAGTGTGGGAGAGAGAGAGAGAGTGTGGGGGAGAGAGGGAGTGGGACAGAGAGAGAGTGTGAGAGAGAGAGAGTGTGAGAGAGTGTGAGAGAGACAGAGTGTGAGAGAGAGAGAGTGGGAGATCGAGAGAGAGTGTGGGAGATCGAGAGAGAGTGTGGGAGATCGAGAGAGTGTGTGTGGGAGATCGAGAGAGTGAGTGTGGGAGATCGAGAGAGTGTGTGTGGGAGATCGAGAGAGTGTGTGTGGGAGATCGAGAGAGAGAGTGTGTGTGGGAGAGAGAGTGAGCGTGGGAGAGAGAGTGTGAGAGAGAGTGTGAGAGAGAGTGTGTGAAAGAGAGTGTGGGAGAGAGAGTGTGTGGGAGAGAGAGTGTGGGAGAGAGAGTATGGGAGAGAGAGTGTGGGAGAGAGAGTGTGGGAGAGTGTGTGGGAGAGAGAACGTGAGGGAGAGAGTGAGTGTGGGAGAGAGAGAGGGAGAGTGTGGGAGGGAGAGAGTGTGGGAGATCGAGAGAGAGAGAGAGTCTGTGAGAGATCGAGAGAGAGTGTGGGAGAGAGAGCGAGCGTGGGAGAGAGATAGAGAGCGAGTGTGGGAGAGAGAGTGTGGGAGAGGGAGTGTGGGAGAGAGAGAGTGTGTGAGAGTGGGAGAGAGAGTGTGGGAGAGAGAGAGTGTGGGAGAGAGAGTGTGTGGGAGAGAGAACGTGAGGGAGAGAGTGTGGGAGAGAGAGGGAGAGTGTGGGAGGGAGAGAGTGGGAGATCGAGAGAGAGAGAGAGTCTGTGAGAGATCGAGAGAGAGTGTGGGAGAGAGAGCGAGCGTGGGAGAGATAGAGAGCGAGTGTGGGAGAGAGAGTGTGTGGGAGAGAGAGTGTGGGAGAGAGAGTGTGTGGGAGAGAGGGAGAGAGAGTGTGGGAGAGAGAGTGTGTGAGAGAGTGCGTGAGTGGGAGAGGGAGAGTGTGGGGGAGAGGGCGGGAGGGAGAGAGGGTGGGGGAGAGGGCGGGAGGGAGAGTGTGGGAGAGAGAGTGTGAGAGAGAGAGTGAGTTAGAGAGAGTGTGTGGGAGAGAGAGTGTGTGGGAGAGAGAGAGTGTGTGAGAGAGAGGGAGAGAGAGAGTGGGGGGAGAGAGAGTGTGTGAGAGAGTGTATGAGAGAGAGAGAGTGTGTGTGAGAGAGTGTGTGTGTGAGAGAGTGTGTGTGTGAGAGAGAGTGTGTGTGTGTGAGAGAGAGTGTGTGTGTGTGAGAGAGAGTGTGTGTGTGAGAGAGAGAGAGTGTGTGTGTGAGAGAGAGAGAGTGTGTATGTGTGAGAGAGAGAGAGTGTGTGTGTGAGAGAGAGAGAGAGTGTGTGTGTGTGAGAGAGAGAGAGAATGTGTGTGTGTGAGAGAGAGAGAGAATGTGTGTGTGTGAGAGAGAGAGAGTGTGTGTGAGAGAGAGAGAGAGAGTGTGAGAGAGAGAGAGAGAGTGTGTGTGTGAGAGAGAGAGAGTGTGTGTGTGTGAGAGAGTGGTGGGAGAGAGAGAGTGTGTGTGTGAGAGAGAGAGAGTGTTTTTGAGAGAGAGAGTGTGTGAGAGAAGGAGAGAGTGTGTGGGAGAGAGTGTGAAAGAGAGAGTGTGAAAGAGAGTGTGGGAGAGTGAGAGAGAGAGATAGAGTGTGTGGTAGAGAGAGAGTGTGTGGTAGAGAGAGAGTGTGTGGGAGAGAGAGAGAGTGTGGGAGAGAGAGTGTGGGAGAGAGAGAGTGTGGGAGAGAGAGAGTGTGGGAGAGAGAGAGTGTGGGAGAGAGAGAGTGTGGGAGAGAGAGAGTGTGGGAGAGAGAGTGTTGGAGAAAGAGAGTGGAAGAGAGTGTGTTTGGGAGAGAGAGTGTTTGGGAGAGGGAGAGAAAGAGTGTGGGAGAGAAAGAGTGTGGGAGAGAAAGAGTGTGGGAGAGAGAGTGTGGGAGAGGGAGAGAGAGAGAGTGTGTGGGAGAGAAAGAGTGTGTGGGAGAGAGTGTGGGAGAGAGAGAGAGTGTGTGTGAGAGAGAGAGAGTGTGGGAGAGAGAGAGAGTGTGTGTGAGAGAGAGAGAGTGTGTGTGAGAGAGAGAGGGAGAGAGAGTGTGGGAGAGAAAGAGAGTGTGTGGGAGAGAGAGAGTGTATGTGTGAGAGAGAGTGTGTGTGAGTGAGAGAGAGTGTGTGTGTGAGAGAGAGAGTGTGTGTGAGAGAGAGTGTGTGTGTGCCAACTTGTAGCTTTTGCTGCATATCGGCTCACATGTAATCTTACGTTGCATGTGCGGATCCAGAGGAGGACAGGGGGTCCGGACCGCCCCCCCCCCCTGAAAAAATCATAAAAATAGGGTTTCTAAGTAATACTGGTCCGGATCCCCTGAAAAAATCACAAAGCTACCAAGCTAGCATTCAATGTTGGGCCATTATCGGCCCGCCAGCGAAATGCCATTTAACTGATGGCGTTTCGCTGGCGGGCCAATGGTGGCCCGCTTATAGTGGTATTTTGATCCTCCCTCCCCTTGTCAACTAAATTATAACTAGTAACAAAGAATAAATCAAATGAGCCAGCACATTTGATTTGATACTAGTGCTCATTGCAGTGATAAGAAACGAGGGCTCAGACAAGTTTTGTAAATGTGCAGACTCACCAGAGCCTTTGCTGTCTGAATACACAAAGTATGGATATATAGATGCAGACTCATACCAGAATTAATATGGCTAGTTCGCCTGCATCAGCATGGATCCAAGATATTTGCTAATATGTGATAAGTACCAAAATCTCACGTGCTGGTGAAATCTTTATTTGAGCTCTTTTAAATTACAATAAATGAGATCAACAATTATTTTTTCATCTAAAAGCAATACTGTCAAAAACAAATTTGATATAAGGTTTCAATATTTGGTATACTGTATCATACATACATGTAATATAAATGACAATTGAGACACTGCTGTCAATATCTGAACTTTATGATATCTTTTTCAATGTGAAAGAAATTTGATTTGTTTTGGAGATGATTAAATAAAAAGACCCATGGTAATTAGAAATGCATAGATACTCATCACCAAAATCTTGTACATGCATACTTTGTTAACATTGCATGTACGTTTATCATCAATAACAATGTTTTGAGTAGAGAGTTCTCCCAATACTATTTTTGTCAGAAAAATTGACTTTTTGCATATGTCTTGAATCCATACCCTGGGGTGTTTGCAACTCATTCTTATTGTTAATATCCATAAAGCGCTTAGCTATAATTTGGCCATGTCACATACTGTATACAGTGAGCCACTTTAGTTACGCACCATTTTTTCAGGCCCCACATTTTTTGACAAAAATGCTGGAATAGAACATTCTCTATGATAATTTATTTATTGACATTTTATCTGTTTGATGACATCAAAAAAATATTGTAATCACTCATGCAAATCATTCTGCTACGCCAAAGGCAATTTTGACAAAAATGACAAAAATGCACGTGCAACCTGAACTTCTATATTTTTTATTTTTGTTTTGCGCTAGGCATTATCCGTGGTGATCGTTGTGACAGAAAAACACCAAAAACAATTATTTTATTCAAGTAAAACCCCTTTTTTCGGTCGTTAAATTTAGTAACACCGTTATTTTTTGTAGAAATGCTCGTTTTGACGTCATATTAACGTCAGTTACAATAATCAAACAGGATTTCCTTCGCAAATTGTTTTGTTATGAGTCACTTGTTGACATCGAAGTATCAAAACACTAAAACATCTTATCATTGCCACGTCTTATAGCCTTGGTAGTAGTGACGTCATCACTAACGTCAACACTATGACGCCAATAAATCCATTAATTTTTTTACGAAAATAAACGGCCGATACATGGTTGTTTAAAATGAAATTATAAAAGAAGTGTTTTGATAACTAGTTTACTCAGAATCATACGAAATTTTAACTAACTTTAAAAAAAGTACTAAAACCAACTTTTTTTCAAACCTTGGCCAGCTGGGAACCAAAATAGTAAAACATAAAAAAAATGATGAAGTTATAACAAACACATTCCAGTTTTAGATATTGCCAAGAATAAATCGGCTCTTATCTCTGGCATAGCAGAAATTTGACCCTGATAAAAGTGCAATGTGATCTGAGTTTCATTTGAGATAATGCAATGTGAAATGGTGTTTTGAGGGTAGTGCACTAAAAGATCCATTTTCTCATTTGTTTGTGATCCGATCACAATGAAATTTCAATGGCTTATGCAAATATAGATGCACTTTACGTTGGTAGTCTCAGAATAAAAATATCACATTTCTTTTCTGAGTAATTTTACATTTTATAAGTGGTGCGTAACTAAAGTGGCTCACTGTAGTGGAAATTAGCATCAGCCAATTTAGCATTGATTGCTAAAACTACCAATACATGTAAGTAAGATTTCATGACTGCACTTTTTACTTTAAATATTTTACTTTTCCATCCAACATTCTAAAAGAACATTGTGAAATCTTTTTTTACATCAACTTGAATGTCAAATTCTGTCTGGCCTTATTCTGGCAAATAAATTCCTATAAATTTAAATTGGTATCGTAAGTTACAATTAACTTGTTTCCTTGGATATGATCATATCACGTGTGATTATTGTCATGTAAGTGCTCCACAATTATCACTTATTTTTTCCCATTTCACAGAAATATTTGTTCTAAATAAACCATTTACTTATAAAATTTACATTGCTTAAGCAAATGATCAGACAAACTATGTTGATTTAATTATCAGTTTCATCCATTAAATAATGAAAGCTATGCTGAAGATAAACTAAAGTCTATTTAAAAGCTAAAAGTAAAGTAATGCATCAACATATGTATACGCAAATACAATAATGTCAGTATAAAATTTGATCTGGAGACAGTCTCTTCAAACAGTATATGATTACATACACTTATAATGCATAGTATCTATGTAACATATATCAATTTTTGCTCTACCAACTTACAAATACTTTATTCTATCTGGGTTGTAATTGCACAAATGTTTTGTATGCTACAACCTACCATACAACATTTAGAAAAAAAAAGTTTTTGTTATTGAAGATGAACCCAAATATACAGGGACAAGTGCGGATCCAGAGGGGGGGACAGGGGTCCGGACCCCCCCTGAAAAATCACAAATTATATGGGTTTATAAAGGGAATAAGCAATTGGACCCCCCATGGAAAAAGTTGGACCCCCCCCCCCCTGGAAAATGTTGGACCCCCTCTGGAACCTTGAAAAATGATAGATTTCTTTGAAATTGACCATTTGATTTCTGTAAAATAAGCTGAGGACTACAAAAAAAAACAAAAACAAAAAAACGTCAGAGCTTTTTTTTTGTCAGACTGACCTGGACCCCCCCCCCCCCCTTGAGGAAAATTCCTGGATCCGCGCATGAGGGAATACCAGTGTGTATTGTGTTACTGACTATGTTTGTATAATTTGAGCAGCAGATAACTGGATACACTTAAATATTTTGGTTACTGTTAAATAAGTGACTGGATTAAACTTAGTGTTCTTCAGAAAAGTAAATACAAAAATCTAAATCCGCCATATATAAACATTTCAGACTCAATTTGATACTGTCTTTCACAGCATTTTGGACATACATAGTACCTTATGATATATATTTATACGGTAATATATGTTACTTTAACAATTTTGTCAGAACATGGGAATTTATCCTTATTCAGCTGGTACTTGAGAGCAATAATTGTCTTTGTTAATGAGGATTAAAACCTATAACATTGGCCAAATCGACATTTTGTTGTTTTAAAAAAGTTCTAAAATAAACTACATGTATTTCACAAAAGTAAATATGCTTTGACAATTTGACAAAGTCTCTTAATAAGAACAGATGAATTCTATTGTGGACAAACTAGTATCTTTATGTCTATTTAACACAAAAATCGGTTCTGAAATGAAATAAAATACCCTATGATGTATCATGTAGCAAATTAAGCAATATATAGAAAGCCTTAAAGTTTGTAACATACGTTACATGTTGCCAAAACAAACAAAACAACTGATGCTTTACACCAGAAACAATGTTAAATATCCTCTTTCACTCTTGTTTATCAATATAATGCTCATATATGGTGTTTAAAAGCTTACAGATAGGATTACGTGCTTTTTTAGATGAAAAGGTTCTTACATTACATAACGTTTTCTTAGGGGTCGTCATATTCAACAGCTTATAACCCCTGAAGTTTTTGTGATTGAAGCAAGCTGTTTGCAGTTTTGAAGTGGTCATATAATGGTCTTTTAGAGACATGTTATTTTTATCTAAAATATGTATTGAGAAGTTTATGAAAAGAAACTATATAACAAAATATCACTGATTTTATAGGGTGTAGTTGAAAATGTAACGTAAATGGCACCATAATGGGCCTACATTACTCTAACAAACATCAGTATCTGCAGGAAATTAATTTTATATATATATATATATATATATATTTTTTTTTTTTTTTTTTTTTTTTTTTTTTTTGAAAAATGAGGGGTATTTAACACGCTGTAGCACCCAAACGCCCCGACCGCCAGATGGCCAACATGTTGCAAAAAGCTCGTTAGATGTTATGCTTTAAGACAAACATAGTCTACAAAATTCCCCCTGGGGGGAGCAAATCCCTTTGTAGCTCATGGTCTACATTGTTTCAATACTTCTACAACGCTCTCACTGCATGCTAGGTTATTAAAATCCTCAATAATACTATTGCTAGTTTATCAAGAAAAATTGAGCGGTAATCATTTTTGAACGTCATTTCATGGGAGTATAATACTACCTATGCTTTCATCAATATAGGCAACCAACTGACTCCAGAGTCGTCGTCGTTTTTTGAAAAGTGGAACGGCCATGTAACGTAGAAGGTGTTTTTCGAGTGTCAAAGGCACGAGTGGTGGGGGGGGGGGGAGGGCACGAGAGAATGGGGTTTTGGGTCTCTCCTAATTTAAAATGTCTGTAGAAGCGATTCCCACGCATTTTGAGGTCATTTTTTCTGATGAAACCAAGCTTTTAGCTGTATTTGAATGCTTACGGCAGCTTGTGTGAAACCCCACCGTCAATGCATTATAAACAACTATTTTAGCCCCTCGATGGGTTTCATCAGGCGGTGATGGTGGTGGACAGTTTCTATTCCTCAATCAAAAGATACGATGCAGGTACTCAAAGAACTGTCTCAATGAGACGGTTCTTTTGAGCACCCAAAACATATGTTTGAATCTCTACCAAGCATAAGACTGCTTAGAAACACCGAAAGAGGTAATAAATTAAATTTGAGCCAGTGCATGAGATTTCCAACAATGTGGTATGTGCGACCAGCAAAGCCTCAGATCAGCCTGCGCATACTCGCAGTCTGATCAGAGCCTTTGCTAGTCGCTTGAGTATTCTATGATTGTTAAGCTACTGACTGAACACCATTTGGAGTATCTAAGCTTACAAGGAGGCTGCACAGTCTCGTCTGAGTCTACACTTGTCAAAACACCAAATTGTTGGAAATCACATGTCATGGCTCGTATTATTTATTTGTAGCCGCGTATTTCTGAAGTATCTCTGGCTCCCTAAAAGTGTATACAACAGGTTTGTGAACTTGATCTTTTTTGAATATCGAGACGTCATTTTTAGGGGGTGTCCATCGCCGTTTTCGTAAATCAACGAAGATAAAGTTTCTGGGTCCCTAAGTTTGCGTTACATTGTATAGGCGCGTTGATCACTTAGCCTAGGTGGCGTTATGGCTACCCACTGTATAGATGTGTCCGCACAGTCTGATCAGAGATTTCCGCCTGAAGATACGTTTGATCTTTGAGCTACATATAGGGCGCCGATCGAAGGCTATGATCAGACTGCGCAGATCCGCAAGCTGAGTTAAGTCTTCGTTGGACACACATGCCAACTTGTAGCTTTTGCTGTATATCGGCTCACATGTAATCTTACGTTACATGTGCGGATCCAGAGGGGGACAGGGGGTCCGGACCGCCCCCCCCCCCCCCTGAAAAATCACAAAAATAGGGTTTCTAAGTAATACTGGTCCGGATCCCCTGAAAAAATCACAAAGCTACCAAGCTAGCATTCAATGTTGGGCCATTATCGGCCCGCCAGCGAAATGCCATTTAACTGATGGCGTTTCGCTGGCGGGCCAATGGTGGCCCGCTTATAGTGGTATTTTGATCCTCCCTCCCCTCATCAACTAAAAAAGAAAAAAGAAACGTCATCTGGATCGGCGCATGCGTAAACATTTTTTTAAACTTGTCAGAAGTGACATTTTTTTTTAAAAATCTATTACTTGTGTAATATTTAAAGGGAGGCTACACAAAAACATTTGGTATGAAATGCGATACATAACGTTATACATGTGGATGTGTAGTATCTCATGCGGGGTCTCGTGTTAAATTATTTAAAGAAAAACAATGCATATTATATAATAAAATGTATTTAAATTGTGAACAATGATTTTATAGTTTCTATATATCGACACTATCTTTATTTTGTTTGTCACAGATTTTTAAAGACCCTTTTCCACAGTGTAGCGTATCTTATTCACTTAGGCTTTCAGTGCTGAAAGTGTTACAATTCACTTAGTACTTCTTTACAAAGAATCTTATCTACTGTTTGTAATCCTGCGAAGTGCAGGGTAAAAAAATCACATTTCGTGTGTCGTTCAGTACCACGCTTAGGAATGTCTGTTACAACGCAAGGTGGTTCTTACGGGTTCCAGACAGACGAAATATTTCTAAATATAGGTTTGTGCTATTGAATGTGTATCGTTTTCGGGAGACTTAAGACACAATAAACCGCAAGCATCATATTTTGTCTTTGTATATTTGTCCGCGACACTTATCTAAACTTAATGGATCATGTAGAGCATGGCAACTGTATCCAGTTAACGCGTATATGATACATTATTATTCTTGAAACTGTATTTTACTACTACACATACTACACATATCCTCATATACTTATTTAGTACTTTCACTTTCGTTTTCTTTGAACATTTTATGACTTGATGTGATTAAACATTGCACTGTCCATCACATAGACCAAGAAAGAACTTTCTTATAAATCTGCTTACTTTAGACGAACGCGTTTTTAAAACCAAAACGAATGTACTGCAGTCATTTTTCCCTGTTACAGATGTGTAACGACTGCAAATATTTTGTTACAGGTTATTGTCAACAGCGTAGCAGGTGGAGACGACAGTGATGAATTTATTAAATATATCTTACACCAAAGAATCTTCTGTTTTGACCGAGGGTGAAATGTCATTTACCCTGTATGAGAATATGAATATGGCCAATACTCGGATTATGTACTGTTATTTCGAGACGCACATGACTTCAGACTTTGGAACCAGAAGACCAGGGTCGATTCCAGGGTGGGTACTTATAACATTTTTTTTTATTTTTTTTCTTTTTCCCTCTTGTAATGCAAAATTACTTCATACAAGAAATATGGAATTATATAAATGACAAAAATTACACTCTTTAAATTTTTTAATTGAATTACCCTCGAAATTTGTGGGGGTGGGGATAACTTTCGCCCTCTCACAATATAATTAGTCTGGTGACCCCATTTTTTTCTTTTTTCTTAAATGTCAAATGATAGTCCATGAAATAATAACAATAAATAAGATTTTTATGTCAGATTTTTTATATATAATTTACTCCAAAAATCGAAATCCTTTTATGGGGGAATAACCAAAATATATCATGCAGTATTTTAACATGGCTTGGGAAAACAAATACATTTTCATATTTTCTAGAAAGCTTGAGGTCATGAGCAATAATTAAAATTAAAATAAGGAAGCTGGATGGCGATTACAAATGTATTAGCTTAATATTAAGGACTGATCTTTTCAGAAAATTTGTAAAATGCTGAAAACTTCCATGTTAGATTATGAAAAAATTGAGTGTAGTGACAAATCCTTTTTATTTCATAAATTGACAGTCCATACATAAAGCAAACTGTATGCAAACAATTAAAAAGATGTTAAAGTGGGAAGTATTACCCGTAATTGCCCTAAATAAGCTCCAGGTCTGACAAAGTGTAAGTCACATATCATACATGGTTGAATAAAAGAACGTTTTAAGCGTACCAAAGCTGAAGGCTCAGAGGTGAGCTAATAGTAAACAAATGACTCCAGCCCCTATTCGTCTGTCTGTTCGTCAACATTTTCAAACATCTCCTTTGAAACCACAATGTCAATCGAATTTCAAATGGAGACTCCTTAAGATGGAGGGAAGATAGTTATTCGAATGAGCTTAAAATGCATTTAAGCCCCGACCCCCGTTGCTTAGGCTGCTGTCCATTCTGAGGCGATGATTCTCTTGTTGTTGATCTGTTTAATTTACTTATCATTATGGGGGTTCTGTGTTTGTCTTTGTTTTGGTATGCATTATTTTGCGCCCTTCCTAGTTTTGCAATCATCTTGAAGAGAAAGAGAGAGCTGGTAGCTTTGCTTTTATTGTCTTACGAATATCTTGTTACTGTGAAGGTTCAGTGGCTTTTCCTCATGATGTAGTGGGTTGGTCTGGAGTTTATGATTGTTGTATTTCCTGATCATACTCACTAACTTCTTGGTCTTGTGACCAAGATGCCGCCATGCTAAAATAAGGTAAAACACCTTTTAAATATTCTCTGGAACCAGAAGACTAAAATGCCACCAATCCCATATATGGAATAAACCTTTAAATTCTTCTGATTAACTTGGTATGCACATTCAAAGGGAGGTCGCACAATGTTGAACTACTTCTTCAGGAGTTGAATAGGCTTCAGAGCAGTCTTTTCATCTACTCGAGTGTTCGTGAAAGGAAGAAAATGTCGTCTCACATCTGTTACAGAAAAGCTGACGTCGTCTATTGCCTGTTACACAGTCGTCTCTAACCAGTAACATTAGAAAATGAAATTTTTGAGGTTTTCAGTTTTCTTTTAAGAAGGACATGTTACAATTGACTGGAAAATCATGTGAGATCTATTGTCTGACCATTTATGCTTATTTCATGACGAGAACGCAAGTAATGAATCACAAATTACACATTTCTGAAGTTTCTTTTCCAGACCAGTGTTTAACAATTTAACTACAAATATCTATGGTGTTTGTACTTCTAATGTCAAACTTACAAACACTAATATGACAGGAATTATTTAAAATAGCAAAACATACTATATTATCATTTTCTACGACGTCTGTGTGTGTTGCCCCTCTCCACTGTCGTCCAAAACCCTAAATCTGTCATCTAAATCCCGTTACCTGTCGTCCAGCACGGGTTAGCAGTCGTCATAGGCCCGTAACGAATTGTCGTCCAGAACCACCTTGCGTTGTAACTGACATCCCTAAGCGTGAGTACACACAGTGTATCAACGGACAGTCAGAAATCGGCAGCGGCCATTACTGTAGTATAGCCCTTCAAATGGAACACTGTTCTTAGGCAATAACATTAAATCAAAACTGTGAATTTTATATTTAATTGGAAATATATATTTGGACCAAAAATCCCTAATCAAAAATATTTTTGGAAGTTTACATGCATTTTCATAAATGCTGTGATAGGATGGAATTTTAACATTCTTAATGTTTTAGGCCTAAATAATAGGTACTATTGTTTTATACAGTGGGGAATATTATTAGCCTAATGAGCGAAAACGGATCAATGACTATCAGTTGAACATAAAACCATGTATAAACTAATAGAAGACAATTTACAACAATGCTTCAGTGGTTTTAAATGTAGCTACATATATTGGCTTGCGTTGCCGTTTATCAGCCGAGTTATTAATGTCTCAGTTATTATTTCCAACCTTGACACAAAAGAAAGGCCTCCTTAAAGTTAAGGGAGACTTAAGTATTGATTTTTCAGGATGCGAAAAATAAGGTTTCAAACTGATTAAAATAAAAATAGTTTCCTTTTTTCTGTAGATAACAATGATATTTTTGACCACAAATACTGCATCGATCCAGGCAATTTATTTAGCATCTAATATAATCATGTTGAAACATCAATACTTAACTTAAGTCTTCCTTAACTTTAAGGAGGCATTGTAATTCCGGGCCCAGCTGGTTGATACATTTGTATTTAAGTGTCCGTAATTCATGATATATGACTTTTTGGTTACTGTAAAGGCGGCACCTCATGAATGCGTAATTAGGACTGGTCGATCTTAGACATAGGTAAAAGCTGAAAGTGAGGCGTGGTTTTATTCTTGCGCCATTACCTCAGTATAGACGCAAATACATTATTTAGTCCTTATAACGCCAGCAAAATAACTGCAACTGAAAATGTCTATTTAACATAAGCATAGGGGCAAACATTGTAGGAGCAGTCTGATTTGGGTCCATACGGTTTGTCTATGGGGCTTCAAATATTTTAGTGGACGACACAAAAACATATAGTTTGTGATTATGCGCATTAAGGGTCAATAAATGTGAGCTCAGTGTGTATACGGTTAGGATTTTCATGAAATGCACGCACGTTTGCGCGGCCCAAACAACTTATTAATTCTTCACCAAATTATTTATAAATACAGCCTGATTTCGCTTGTTTTGCAGATGAAATAGCCGAACCACGCTCAGATATGAATATTAAAGTTGCTGCCTTTACACTAAGCAAAAAGTCTACAAAGTTTTTGATCGTAAAATTGTACGATTATTCTTCAGGTAAAACACATGTTTTATGTGCTCAAAAGAACCATCTCAATGAGTCATTCTATGGTTAGCATAGGATGTACTTTGCATGCTTGATGGTTATGTTAAGAAATAAATAGTCGGTCAATCGGTCACCTCTTCCGGCTCAAACATAAAAAAAAGTTGTTGTTATTTTCGTTTAGTATAATATTAATATTATTAAAGAGATAGTCATCTCTTAGGATGAGCATGGTGGATCGAAAGCAGGTCAATGGAATAGCTAATAACGTGACATTCTTTGAAAATAACATGACATTCAAGTGAAAATGCCAACATTTAAAATTTTCTAGATTCAACACAGTGCACATGGCTTATTGTTAAGGTATCTCGCATAGAAGAACTTTCAAGCTACCAATCTGTTAAAATAGTTTCGTGTGTCCCGTAACCCCGCTCATCGTGGTGTGTCCCGATTTTGGTTTTTATATCATTGTTCGTTACCGCTGTAAAAGGTATTATTATAACATTTCGTGAGCCAAACAAGCCTGGCTGTCTCTTAGGCCAGAATTCAGACCATTTTACTGTTTGCGAAGGCCTCTTTAATTTAATTTCGTCATATTTGACTCGCTGATGGGCGTTTGTGTGTCCCGTATACTCGAAAAAAGCAAGGTTGACACGAATAAACTCGCAAATGCCTGAACTTCATGAAAAGATGAAATATGCTAATAAAACTAGAAACCAATAAGGGGTAGCTGCGCTGTACCGTTTTTCGCTATATAATGTATGCACAACACACGAATTAGTTTTCTTTTACCTGAGTCGAGGGTTGTTTACTGAAAATGTGTGTGTTCCGTATTGTTAAAATCACGTGAAATAGGTACTGAAAGGGTATTTTCATGCTAACAAATACTAAGTTAGGCCTCTTTATTTTTACAAGATATCAGAGCCGTAAAATAGATATCAGTCTCCGCCAAAATTTAAATCTAGTTAGGATTTTACTATTTCTATGCGCATGCAAACTTTCAGTGTAAAGTAACTTTTATGTAAAATTTTATAAACGAAAAACTGTGTTCCATTTGAGGTACACTATACCAGTAATAAGACGTGGCTCCGCAAATTTTAAAATTGTTAACGTAAAATTACGTGCGAACCGATATACAGCAAAAGCTACAAGTTGGCATGTGTGTCCAACGAAGCCTCAGATCAGCCTGTGCATCTGCGCATTCTGATCATAGCCTTCGATCGGCGCCCTATATGTAGCTCAAGGATCCAACGTATATTCAGGCGGAAAACTCTAGTCAGACTGTGCGGATGCATCTACACGGTGGGAAGCCATAACGCCACCTAAGTGATCAAATCGCCTTTATACCATCCTTACCAACTTTAGCACGAAATATCTCATGATGTGCAAGGTATACACTGATATAGGTGGTATAAAATAGTTATACCATGTTTGTCCACCTGTACGTAAGATAATCCACTCGCTAAAGCTCTTGGATTATCTCCACGTACAGGTGGACAACCCATGGTATAACTATTACATAACGCCACCTAAAGGACCCAGAAACGGTACCCTCGTTGATTTTCTTTACGAAAACGACGATGGACACCCCCAAAAAATGACGTCTTGAAATTCAAAGAAGAACAAGTTCACAAACCTGTTGCTTGCACGGAACAATATACACTTTTAGGGAGATAGAGATACTTCAGAAAGGTCTATCTAAATACTACAAAGACACCCAAACTATGCAAAGACGCGCAAAGACACGCAAAGACGCGCAAAGACACGCAAAGGCACGCAAAGAAGCGCAAAGATGGGGAAAACCGCAAAGACGGGACAAAGACACCCGCACTGCGCAAAGGCACTTAAATACTCAGTAAAAGTTCCAAAAGACATCAAACAGGCATTCGAAGATTCCATTGACTGCTTTAGATGATCAAAGATGCTGTGAGCGAAAAGTTTGCTGTCCAAATAAATAAGTTACAAACTAGATATAGATCTATATTCAGTATGCAGAAGCAAAGCTTTTTATATACTGTATATAGACCTATAACAAAATGAGTCTTATAAACTAGCGTTTTGTAACTGGTCCTTTGTAAAATGCTTACACATTTTTGCTTTTTTCGTCTATTTTATGCTGAGTCAACTATCACAGCAAAGACGCGCAAATACGTGAAAAAGACACGCAAAGACATCAAAAGAATACTAAGAAAACGTTACACATTATTTATGTCATGTATGTAATGAATTTTCTGTTAAATTTGCGTTTGTTTTTGTCATAATTCGTCATTTTTACCATCTTTTGTGACTTTTTATATGAGTCTTTTATATGTCTTTGACAACTTAAAATGTCTTTTAGCCATCTTTGCGTGTTTTTGTCAACTTTAAAAGTCTTTTGCAGTCTTTGGTGTCTTTGTCGACTTTAAAAGTCTGTTTGCCGTCTTTGCGTGTCATTGTCAACTTTAAATATCTTTTTGCCGTCTTTGCGTGTCTTTGTCTATCTTTGGGTGTCTTTGTCAACTTTAAACATCTTTTTGCCATCTTTGCGTGTTATGTCCATCTTTGTGTGTCTTTGTCAACTTCAAATGTCTTTTTGCCGTCTTTGCGTGTCTTTGTGTGTCTTTGCCCGTCTTTGCGTGTCTTTGCCCGTCTTTGCGTGTCTTTGCGTAGTATGGGTGTCTTTGCGGTATTTAGATAGACCAAGATAGGCGGTTACAAATAATGAGCCGTGACATGAGATTTCCAACAATGTGGCATTTTGATAAGTGTAGCCTCAGACGAGCCTGTGCAGCCTCCTTTTTAGCTTAGAAACTCCAAATGATGTTCAGTCAGTAGCCAAAGAGTCCTAGAATATTCAAGCGACATGCAAAGACTCTGATCAGACTGCGCGTATGCGCAGGCTGGTTTGAGCCTTTGCTGGTCGCACATACCACATTATTGGAAATCTCATGCCATGGCTCAAATAATACCTCTTCGGGGTTTCTTAGCTGTCTTATGCTTAATTTTGACATGCTTTGGGCAGTTTCGTTCGTAAAATTAATGCTTATTTAAACGTTTTAAATGAATATTCAGAAATAATTTGTTTCCTAAGTAATTATCCTATTCGAAGATATTTAATGTGCGTTTGCCTTTCAAGTGTTCTTTCGTATAAGACAATAATTGTGTCATGTAGAATTCAGCCAGGAACGGTACCTTGGGGAACGAGCAAAACCAGATGTTTTGGACACGGGCTATATTGTAGATCCTGAGGGATTTCACACCTGGTCCCAAGAGATTGTGCATATATACATGCATAGCTCTAAACGTACCAGCATTGTATTCAGCAGGAAAGCGTGGCTGACCTGCGAGTGATATTTTGGAGGTGTTTATGTGGATTTGTTATATGACTGGAGAGAATCCTGTCTCCTGATCGGCTTAATCTCTATGTCTACCTTTAAACTGGTCAAAACCTGTCCGCAAGTTAATATTGCATGAAAATCAGCTCGAACTAGTTTCCAGAAGTTAATATTTTTGACACTTCTGCAATATTACCCTCTAGAGAGCTAAAAATAACATGATGAGTATGAAACTAGCATGTGCTGCATGAAATTGACATGATTTGCTGTTTCACCCCCCAACAGGTAAATTAAAGACTTTCATGTATTTTTTACAACAGTTTTGTTTTGTTTTGTTTGCTTATTTATCTTTGTTTAAATAAACAAACTGTAAAAACAGTTTTATGACAACATTTTATATTCCCCATTAAGTGAATTAATATACATTTGAAAATGCAAAATACTAAATTATAATATTTTAATGAAAGTTGCTAAAACTTGTGAGAAAGTCTTTAGATGTCTTACATGTCTTTAACAACAAAAGAGAAAGTAGCAAAATTTTCATTCTTAAAGCTGCATACTCTGTAACTATGAACATTTTTCGAAAAATTTTATTTTCTTTTTAAATCATTTGTAAAAGTAGAATTAAGCTATGTTTTCACAATAAGAATGTTCAGTACAGCTGAAAACTGCATGTAAAAGTTTATTATCTTATCAAATAGGTGTATTTTTCTCTTGTTGGTAATTATTTGCGTCCCTCCAATAATTATAGACCGTTGAATTTTAACATAAATGCAGGTGTTTTGATAGTGATAACTTGTTAAGATTTACGAAAATGGTAAAGTGTTTTCCTGAATTTGAGTATTTTTACTGTGTTCTTGAAAAATAAAAACATTATTTTTAAACTTAGAAGATCAAAAGTTACAGACTATGCAGCTTTAAATGAAAAGTCATATAACAGAACAGTTATTGACTTCAATTTCGGTAGACATAAGGATTTATCTACCCTTAAAAGTGATATTCACTTGGGCCTAGCGGCCTCGGTGAATCTCAATGGGACAGTTTGCAGATAGTGGGTTTTAGGCAAACTGGGCAAGTGTATATCTGTCTATTCTGTGTGTGTATTCTGATACAGAAAATATTTCATACACGTGTTCACCGCAATCAGAGGCTTTAAAAATCGAGCTTCAATCACCATACTCCAATGCCAAATTCATACGTGGAGGTCATAGGTCACATAGTTGATGTACGTTTGACAGTGTTTCTCTGTACATGCGTGTCTAATATGAAAATTCATCGTATTTCTCTCCTGACTAAAGGAACTCGGACAGTTATAATGAATGGTTGCCCATAAAAATGGCCAGAGAAAAGTTACAAAGAAAACGATATCTTTTCCATGAAAAGGATAGTACATTCTACCCTCAAATTATCTGCAAAAGTGTTTTTCTCATAGGACAAGTACCAATAAAAAATATGGGTTGAAAACTCTGTTTTTGTTATTTAACAAATAGAAAATAGAAAAAGTTTTACTGAAGTGCCCCCCTCCCCTGTGACCAAACTAAACCTTATGCATACAGTTGTAGTTTTACATTTCACACATCATACAAAAATGACATGATTGGTCACGGGCGGGGGGGGGGGGGGGGGGGCTGTCAAAATGCTCAAAAAAAAATATCATAAAAAACTTATAAGGAAGTAATTTTGTACAAACCTGTAGGTAAATATCAACTATTGGTGAATTTCGACCTCAGACGGATCAAAGATCAGACGATTCGAATTTACGGCACGTGAAAGGGGAAACAGGTAGAAACCGTTATAAAGCGGTATCATAGGCGTTACATAATGTATTATCATGATTATAGGTAACTTTCAACATTTCACTCATCTCTCTGTAGCTCCGTAGTTAAGCAACAGTAAATATTAGTCTTATAAGGTAAAAGTATTTCTTTTCTTTAATGCGAGTTCGAGTCTCGGTCAGGTCTTTTTTTATTTTTACATTTAATATTAGTATGTGTGTGCGTGCGTGTGTGTAATCATTTTAGCTCCTTTTCTATTGTATTTTTCATCATGGTATATATTTTATTTCATAATTTATTCAATTTCAGATACAATTAATTTCATTTGCCCTCTGTCATGCTTGCAGTGTCAGTATCAGAGCTGCAGTCGGAGCCCGACGCAAATTCAATCACCAGTGGCTCATGATCCTCCTCTGCCGCGATCTCCTTTAACCAGTATGTATACCCGCACCTCTGACAAAACAGGCTCGACGCACTTCGCCCAGTCATCAGGTGTAATTAATGCCTCTTATGCGCTGCTCGATCAGTTCCTTGATAGCAGTAAGGTGAAGGCGCAATGAAACTATAGGGTGATACAATTTGCCACAGAGTAGTAAAAATAAAACTTATCGTGTTTTGAAGATATTTACCATTCCTACCCCCCCCCCCCCACAAAAAAGATATGTTAATAAAAAAGATCTTTGTGACTCGAACTCTGGGATTCGAACTCTGCAACCTTCGAGGGAATATCTGCAATTCAAGACGTTGACCGCTCGACTAAGCCTGTAGTTGTTGCATTGGTCATGTCGTTTCATACTTATTGACAATTTTGTTACGTCGATAGCACGAGCAGTAAGTATTAGGCGAGAAATAACCGTTACTATCTTTTTTTACCTTTCTCGTGCTCCTAAGTGGACTCGTCTGATCTTTGATCCGTCTGGGGTCAAAATTGGCCTATATTAGTGCTTTTGTTATGATATTATGATACTTTATATTAAGTACCAAATGTCAAGCTGACCTGTGACCTTTTATCCAAGGCCACTCATTTGGCCACACATCTATCTAAACATGTTTTCTCAGAAAACACTGGGCTGTTTGATGGATTATTCATTAGGTTGTTTAGGTCACTTGACCAAAATGGCTGCAACCACCATATATGGTAAAACAAAATTTGTTCCAATATAAGCTGTAGTTGACCTTGAACTATTTTAACATTATTAAGGTGATCAGGTTAGCGCCTCAGGACCTTCAGGTCCTCTAGTTTATTAGATGATTGAATACTGTATAAATATAACAATACTTTTGTATATTAATTCAGTTCATTGAATTTATTTACGGACATAATTAAAAAAAATCAGGCCGTAATGGACGTAAATAAACCACTGTAAAAATTGCTGAAAGAAAATTAATCATTTTTCATACTTGTCAGTATTATTACATTATTTTAATATGTGTTGTACTAGTACACTGCAAAATATAATAATTTAATAATATGAGATAAAGTTTAAGGGTTTTTAAAGTATATTTGAAGTAGATGGCTGTGTACTATTAAATATAAGACTATATTAAATTCTGCTCATGTGATTCATTTACAGACATATTCAAATATGCGTTTTGTACGTGAAATTGCTCTAGATAAAGTTAATTTGATATGCAACATGACCATATTCCAAAAAAGATTAATTTTGGCCTCGGTCCTACCCCCTACGTCCACCCTAGGGGATCAGTCCCAGGCATTCAAACTAAAATCCCCTTTGATATGTTTCATATCTATTGCTTCTCTGCCTGCATGCACAATTTTGCAAAACTATTGACAACTGCCATAGTTATTACGAAATTTAAATATTCGACCTTTGACCCCTCAGGTGGGGACAAAGAGGGTGGGGTAAAACTTGGACACTGCCATGTTTAGCCACATGCACTGAGCAATCATGGTCTGTAGTGAGAAGTTGTTAGATATAATAGCTTTGATGAAATGTGAAGATCATCACACAAAAAAGCTGATATAGGTTTTGCATTGTAATTGCCCTTACTAAAACAAGGGCCATAACTCAAGTGCTAAAGGGTCGATTTTGACGAAACTTATAAGATATAGAGAGTCATTGGAACTTATCATCAGTATAAAGTTGATTCAAATCTGACCAATGGGTACTGAGATATGGTACCTGACGGACAAAAAGTGTGAACGGAAGGACGGAATGGATGCACGGACGACGCCAAATATAAAATGTATCCCTCTGACTTCGTCGGTGGATAATAAACAGACGAAATCCAACGGCAATATTGATTTAAACAGACCTCTCATTCAACAGTTCATCAGAAATCAAAACAATTGAATAATTATGCAATCTATCATAGCATATAACAAAATGTTTATCATTTGAAACCGATCTGATGTCATTTACGCAAAATGAAATTACAAAAAATATGCCTACTATCAGCGTAGAACGAAATAATTATTTCATTTTGAACCAACTGCACATGATTGACGCAAAATGAAATAAAAATCTTTATTATTTCATTTGCGTCGACATTGACAACGCAAAATGAAATAAAAAATCAAAATGAAATAATTATTACATGTATATTATTTCAAAACGTGTGCAACAATGCATTATCCCAATCACAGACTGTCAAAATATGGGCAGATTGAATAGGAGACTGTCCGAGTCCTTTGGAAAGCTTTGAGTTTAAAATAGAACTTTCAAGCAACAAAAAATCAGCCATCAAATTCGTTTTTACCATAAAGGACACCCAGAGGAGAATGACAAGAAAGTATGGGACCACTGTGCGCTTACAAAGTAATATCGATAAAACGGCCAAAATAGCTCAAATGAGCCGCGGCATGAGATTTCCAACAATGTGGTATGTGCGACCAGCAAAGGCTCAGACCTGCCTGCGCATACGCGCAGTCTGATCAGAGCCTTTGCTAGTCACTTGAATAATCTACGACTCTTAAGCTACTGACTGAATCATCATTTGGAGTTTCTAAGCTTAAAAGGAGGCTACACAGGCTCGTCTGATTCTCCACTTGTCAAAATGCCACATTGTTGGAAATCACAATGGGTTTTCCCTAGGAGAGGGTCCTGAGATCTATTCCCATATTATTATATTCATTTTTCCCGTTTTCTTCTGTAGGGTGTAAATCCGGCCCTCCTTCGTGGGCACCTCCGTCGCCAGAACAGTTTCCTCCGCCATGGGAACGTAGTAACATTCGGTGCGGTTTCGTATGGTAGAGTAATATGTTTATATGTTGAACAAGTCATAGCTTTAAAAATTGGCTGGCTGAAGTTTAGGCCTATATTATCGTATGGTTTTTTTGCACACTGTATGTTTTTTTGGGTGTTTTTATTGTGGTTTTGTCCTCTCAGGGTTGTCCATGTTCATTTGTTATATACATCTGAAGTGTGATTACATCATATACTTTTCTCGATTTTTCGCACGGCAACCAAGTGCCAGTAGTTATAGTGATAGCAAACGATAAGGACTTCCCTCTGTCTTGGGCAAAACCGTTATCTTAGCCATGGGGCTGTACTTTTGACGGGTTCCTTTTAGAAAGATCATATGTGGCTCTGTTCAAGAAGTATAACAACGAACACCTTAAGATGTTAATAAAGTTAATAAAGGTATCCAAATGGTATACATCATAAGTGTTGCATGCAGCAGACTTATACATGGTAGTATTGCCCACTGTTCCCAGGATGGAGGAAGCTTTATACAGGGTTGTACTAACCACTGTTCCCCAGACGGAGGTAGATTTATACAGGGTAGCACTGACCACTGTTCCCCAGGTGGAGGCAGATTTATACAGGGTAGTATTGCTCACTATTCCCACGATGGAGGTACCTTTATGCAGGGGAGTACTGACCACTGTTCCCCAGACGGAGGCAAGATTATATAGAGTAGTAATGCCCACTGTTCCCACGACGGAGGAAGCTTTATACAGGGTGGTACTTACCACTGTTCCCCAGATGGAGGTAGATTTATACAGGGCAGTACTTAACCACTTTTCCTACGAAGGAGGTAGCTTTATACAGGGGTAGTACAGACCACTGTTCCCACAACAGAATTAACTATATACAGGGCAGTACTGACCACTGTTCCACAGACAGAGGCAGTTTTATACAGGGCAGTATTGACCACTGTTCCCCAGACGGAGGCAGTTTTATACAGGGTAGTACTGCCCACTGTTCCCACGACGGAGGTAGCTTTATACAGGGTAGTAATGCCCACTGTTCCCACGACGGAGGTAGCTTTATATAGGGTAGCACTGACCACTGTTTCTAAGGTGGAGGCAGATTTAAACAGGGTAGTATTGCCCACTGTTCCCACGATGGAGGTACCTTTATACAGGGCAGTACTGACCACTTTTCCCCAGACAGAGGCAGATTTATACAGGGTAGTAATGCCCACTGTTCCCACGACGGAGGTAGATTTATACAGGGTAGCACTGACCACTGTTTCCCAGGTGGAGGCAGATTTATACAGGGAAGTATTGCCCACTGTTCCCACGACTGAGGTACCTTTATACAGAGTAGTACTGATCACTGTTCCCCAGGTGGAGGCAGATTTATACAGGGTAGTATTGCCCAACGTTCCCACGACGGAGGAAGCTTTATACAGGGTAGTACTGACCACTGTTCCCCAGACAGAGGCAGATTTATACAGGGTAGTATTGCCAACTGTTCCCTAGACTGAGGAAGCTTTATAAAGGGTAGTACGGTACACTGTTCCCACGACGGAGGTAGCTATACACATGGCAGTGCTGACCACTGTTCCCCCGACGGAGGCAGATTTATACATGGTAGTATTGCCCACTGTTCCCACGATGGAGGAAGCCTTATACAGGGGGGTACTAACCACTGTTCCCAAGACGAAGGTATATTTACACAGGGCAGTACTGACCACTGTTCCTACGAAGGAGGTAGCTTTATACAGGGTAGTACAGACCACTGTTCCCCAGACGGAGGTAGATTTATAGAGGGCAGTACTGACCACTGTTCCCCAGACAGAGGCAGTTTAATACAGGGTAGTATTGCCAACTGTTCCAAAGACGGAGGTAGCTTTGTACAGGGTAGCACTGACCACTGTTCCCCAGGTGGAGGCAGATTCATACAGGGTAGTATTGCCCACTGTTCCCAAGACGGAGGTAGCTTTATACAGGGAAGTACTAACCACTGTTCCCAGACGGAGGTAGATTTATACAGGGCAGTACTGACCACTGTTCCTACGAAGGAGGCAGCTTTATATAAGGTGGTACAGACCACTGTTGCCACGACAGAGGTAACTATATACAGGGCAGAACTGACCACTGTTCTACAGATGGAGGCAATTTTATACAGGGCAGTATTGACAACTGTTCCCCAGAAGGAGGCAGTTTTATACAGGGTAGTATTGCCCACTGTTCCCCCGACAGAGGTTGCTTTATACAGGGCAGTACTGACAAATGTTGCCCAGACAGAGGCAGATTTATACAGAGTAGTATTGCCCACTGTTCCCATGACGGAGGAAGCTTTATAAGGGATAGTTCGGACCACTGTTCCCACGACGGAGGTAGCTATACACATGGCAATACTGACCACTGTTTCCCAGACGGAGGCAGCTTTATACATGGTAGTATTGCCCACTGTTCCGACCACTGAGGAAGCTTTTTACAGGGTTGTACTAACCACTGTTCCCGAGACGGAGGTAGATTTATACAGGGCAGTACTGACCACTGTTCCCCAGACGGAGGCAGATTTATACAGGGTAGTACTGCCCACTGTTCCCACGACGGAGGTAGCTTTATACAGGGTAGCACTGACCACTGTTCCCCAGGTGGAGGCAGATTTATACAGGGTAGTATTGCCAACTGTTCCAACGACGGAGGTACCTTTATACAGGGAAGTACTGACCACTGTTCCCATGACGGAGGCAAGATTATATAGGGTAGTGATGCCCACTGTTCCCTAGATGGAGGAAGCGTTATACAGGGTGGTACTAACCACTGTTCCCCAGACGGAGGTAGATTTATACAGGGCAGTACTGAACACTGTTCCTACGAAGGAGGTAGCTTTATACAGGGTAGTACAGACCACTGTTCCCACGACAGAGGTAACTATATACAGGGCAGTACTGACCACTGTTCCACAGACAGAGGCAGTTTTATACAGGGCAGTATTGACCACTGTTCCCCACACGGAAGCAGTTTTATACAGGGTAGTATTGCCCACTGTTCCCACGACAGAGGTAGCTTTGTACAGGGTAGCACTGACCATTGTTTCCCAGGTGGTGGCAAATTTATACAGGATAGTATTGCCCACTGTTCCCCAGACGGAGGAAGCTTTATAAGGGGTAGTTCGGACCACTGTTCCCCAGACAAAGTAGCTATACACATGGCAGTACTGACCACTGTTCCCCAGACGGAGGCAGATTTATACATGGAAGTATTGCCCACTGTTCCCAGGACGGAGGAAGCTTTATACAGGGTTGTACTAACCACTGTTCCCCAGACGGAGGTAGATTTATACAGGGTAGCACTGACCACTGTTCCCCAAGTGGAGGCAGATTCATACAGGGTAGTATTGCCCACTATTCTCACGACGGAGGTACCTTTATGCAGGGGAGTACTGACCACTGTTCCCTAGACGGAGGCAAGATTATATAGGGTAGTAATGCCCACTGTTCCAACGATGGAGGAAGCTTTATACAGGGTGGTACTTACCACTGTTCCCCAGATGGAGGTAGATTTATACAGGGCAGTACTGACCACTGTTCCTACGAAGGAGGTAGCTTTATACAGGGGTAGTACAGACCACTGTTCCCACGACAGAGGTAACTATATACAGGGCAGTACTGACCACTGTTCCACAGACAGAGGCAGTTTTTTACAGGGCAGTATTGTACACTGTTCCCCAGACGGAGGCAGTTTTATACGGGGTAGTATTGCCCACTGTTTCCACGACGGAGGTAGCTTTATACAGGGCAGTACTAACCACTGTTCCCCAGATGGAGGCAGATTTATACAGGGTAGTAATGCCCACTGTTCCACGACGGAGGTAGCTTAATACAGGGTAGCACTGACCACTGTTTCTAAGGTGGAGGCAGATTTATACAGGGTAGTATTGCCCACTGTTCCCACGACGGAGGTACCTTTATACAGAGTAGTACTGATCACTGTTCCCCAGGTGGAGGCAGTTTTATACAGGGAAGTATTGACCACTGTTCCCCAGACGGAGGCAGTTTTATAAAGGGTAGTATTGCCCAACGTTCCCACGATGGAGGAAGCTTTATACAGGGTAGTACTGACCACTGTTCCCCAGACAGAGGCAGATTTATACAAAGTAGTATTGCCCACTGTTCCCACGACGGAGGAAGCTTTATAAATGGTAGTACGGACCACTGTTCCCACGACAGAGGTAGCTATACACATGGCAGTGCAGACCACTGTTCCCCCGACGGAGGCCAATTTATACATGGTATCATTGTCCACTGTTCTCACGATGGAGGAAGCTTTATACAGGGTGGTACTAACCACTGTTCCCAAGACGGAGGTAGATTTATACAGGGCAGTACTGACCACTGTTCCTACGAAGGAGGTAGCTTTATACAGGGTAGTACAGACCACTGTTCCCCAGACGGAGGTAGATTTATAGAGGGCAGTACTGACCACTGTTCCCCAGACGGATGCAGTTTAATACAGGGTAGTATTGCCCACTGTTCTAACGACGGAGGTAGCTTTGTACAGGGTAGCACTGACCACTGTTCCCAAGGTGGAGGCAGATTTATACAGGGTAGTATTGCCCACTGTTCCCACGACGGAGGTACCTTTATACAGAGTAGTACTGATCACTGTTCCCCAGGTGGAGGCAGTTTTATACAGGGAAGTATTGACCACTGTTCCCCAGACGGAGGCAGTTTTATAAAGGGTAGTTTTGCCCACTGTTCCCACGACGGAGGTTGCTTTATACAGGGCAGTACTGACCACTGTTGCCCAGACGGAGGCAAATTTATACAGGGTAGTATTGTCCACTATTCCCACGACGGAGGTAGCTTTATACAGGGCAGTACTGACCACTAATCCCCAGACGGAGGCAGATTTATACAGGGTAGTATTGCCCACAGTTCCCACCCCAGAGGAAGCTTTATAAGGGGTAGTTCGGACCACTGTTTCCATGAGGGAGGTAGCTATACACATATCAGTACTGACCACTGTTCCCCAGACAGAGGCAGATTTATACATGGTAGTATTGCCGGCTGTTCCCAGGACAGAGGAAGCTTTATATAGGGTTGTACTAACCCATTCCCCAGACAGAGGTAGATTTATACAGGGTACACTGACCACTGTTCCCCAGGTCGAGGCAGATTTATACAGGGTAGTATTGCCCTCTGTTCCCACGACAGAGGTACCTTTATACAGGAAAGTACTGACCACTGTTCCAGAGACAGAGGCAAGATTATATAGGGTAGTAATGCCCACTGTTCCCATGACGGAGGAAGCTTTATACAGGGTGGTACTAACCACTGTTCCCCAGACTGAGGTAGATTTATACAGGGCAGTACTGACCACTGTTCCTACGAAGGAGGTAGCTTTATACAGGGTGGTACAGACCACAGTTCCCACGACAGAGGTAACTATATACAGGGCAGTACTGACCTCTGTTCCCCAGACGGAGGCAGTTTTATACAGGGTAGTATTGGCGATTGTTCCCTCTATGGAGGTAGCTTTATACAGGGTAGTACTGACCACTGTTCCCCAGACAGAGGCAGATTTATACAAAGTAGTATTGCCCACTGTTCCCACGACGGAGGAAGCTTTATAAGGGGTAGTACGGACCACTGTTCCCACGACAGAGGTAGCTATACACATGGCAGTGCTGACCACTGTTCCCCCGACGGAGGCCGATTTATACATGGTATCATTGTCCACTGTTCTCACGATGGAGGAAGCTTTATACAGGGTGGTACTAACCACTGTTCCCAAGACGGAGGTAGATTTATACAGGGCAGTACCTACCACTGTTCCTACGAAGGAGATAGCTTTATACAGGGTAGTACAGACCAGTGTTCCCCAGACGGAGGTAGATTTATAGAGGGCAGTACTTACCACTGTTCCCCAGACGGAGGCAGTTTAATACAGGGTAGTATTGCCCACTGTTCCAACGACGGAGGTAGCTTTCTACAGGGTAGCACTGGCCACTGTTCCCCAGGTGGAGGCAGATTTATACAGGGTACTATTGCCCACTGTTCCCAAGACTGTTCCCCAGATGGAGGTAGCTTTATACAGGGTTGTACTAACCACTGTTCCCAGACAGAGGTAGATTTATACAGGGCAGTACTGACCACTGTTCCTACGAAGGAGGCAGCTTTATATAGGGTGGTACAGACCACTGTTCCCACGACAGAGGTAACTATATACAGGGCAGTACTGACTACTTTTCCACAGACGGAGGCAGTTTTATACAGGGCAGTTTTGACCACTGTTCCCCAGACAGAGGCAGTTTTATACAGGGTAGTATTGCCCACTGTTCCCACGACCTAGGTTGCTTTATGCAGGGCAGTACTGACCACTGTTGCCCAGACGGAGGCAGATTTATACAGGGTAGTATTGTCCACTGTTCCCACGACGGAGGTAGCTTTATACAGGGCAGTACTGACCACTTATCCCCAGACGGAGGCAGATTTATACAGGGTAGTATTGCCCAAAGTTCCCACGCCGGAGGAAGCTTTATAAGGGGTTGTTCGGACCACTGTTTCCATGAGGGAGGTAGCTAAACACATATCAGTACTGACCACTGTTCCCCAGACAGAGGCAGATTTATACATGGTAGTATAGCCCGCTGTTCCCAGGAGAGAGGAAGCTTTATACAGGGTTGTACTGACCACGTTCCCCAGACAGAGGTAGATTTATACAGGGTGCACTGACAACTGTTCCCCAGGTCGAGGCAGATTTATACAGGGTAGTATTGCCCTCTGTTCCCACGACGGAGGTACCTTTATACAGGAAAGTACTGACCACTGTTCCAGAGACAGAGGCAAGATTATATAGGGTAGTAATGCCCACTGTTCCCATGACGGAGGAAGCTTTATACAGGGTGGTACTCACCACTGTTCCCCAGACTGAGGTAGATTTATACAGGGCAGTACTGACCACTGTTCCTATGAAGGAGGTAGCTTTATACAGGGTGGTACAGACAACAGTTCCCACGACAGAGGTAACTATATACAGGGCAGTACTGACCTCTGTTCCCCAGACGGAGGCAGTTTTATACAGGGTAGTATTGGCCACTGTTCCCACTATGGAAGTAGCTTTATAAAGGGCAGTACTGACCACTGTTCCCCAGACAGAGGCAGATTTATACAGGTTAGTATTGCCCACTGTTCCCACAACGGAGGAAGCTTTATAAAGGGTAGTTCAGACCACTGTTCCCACGACGGAGGTAGCTATGCACATGGCAGTACTGACCACTGTTCCCCAGACCGAGGCAGATTCATACAGGGTAGTATTGCCCACTGTTCCCCAGATGGAGGAAGCTTTATACAGGGTTGTACTTACCACTGTTCCTACGAAGGAGGTAGCCTTATACGGGGAAGTACAGACCACTGTTCCCCAGACGGAGGTAGATTTATACAGGGCAGTACTGACCACTGTTCCCCAGATGGAGGCAGTTTTATGCAGGGTAGTATTGCCCACTGTTCCCACGACAGAGGTAGCTTTAAACAGGGTAGCACTGACCACTGTTCCCCAGACGGAGGCAGATTTATACAGGGTAGTATTGCCCACTTTTCCCACAACGGAGGTAGCTTTATACAGGGCAGTACTGACCACTGTTCCCCAGACGGAGGCAGATTTATACAGGGTAGTATTGCCCACTACTCCCACGACGGAGGAAGCATTATAAGGCGTAGTTCTGACCACTGTTCCCACGAGGGAGGTAACTTAACACATGGCATTACTGACCACTGTTCCCCAGAGGCAGATTTATACATGGATTGCCCTTTATAAAACTACCTCTGTCGTGGTTGGAACAGTGGTCAGTACGGCCCTGTAAAAAATTAACTCCATCGTTGGAACAGTGGTTAGTACTACCCTGTATAAATCTGCCTCTGTCTGGGGAACAGTGGTCAATACTGCCCTGTATAAAACTGCCTCCATCTGGGGAACAGTGTTCAGTACTACCCTGTATATAGTGACCTCTGTCGTGGAAACAGTGGCCAGTACTACCCTGTATAAAGCTACCTCGTTCCAAGGAACAGTGGTCAGTACTACCCTGTATAAATCTACCTCTGTCTGGGGAACAGTGGTCAGTACCACCCTGTATAAAGCTTCCTCCATTGTGGGAACAGTGGGCAATACTACCCTGTATAAATCTGCCTTCGCCTGGGGAACATTGGTCAGGACTGCCCTGTATAAAGCTACCTCCATCGTGGGAAAAGTGGGTAATACTACCCTGTATAAATCTGCCTCCACCTGGGGAACAGTGGTCAGTACTGCCCTGTATAAAGCTACCTCCGTCGTGGGAAAAGTGAGCAATACTACCCTGTATCAATCTGCCTCCACCTGGGAAACAGTGGTCTGTGCCAAACTGTTTAAAGCTACCTCCGTCGTGGGAACAGTCGGCAATACTACCCTGTATAAAACTGCCTCCGTCTGGGGAACAGTGGTCAGTACTGCCCTGTATAAATCTACCTCCCTCTGGGGAACAGTGGTTTGTACAACCCTGTTTAAAGCTTCCTCCGTCGTGGGAACAGTGGGTAATACTACCATGTATAAATCTGCCTCCATCTAGGGAACAGTGGTCAGTACTGCCATGTGGTCCCAACTACCCCTTATAAAGCTACCTTTGTCGAGGAAACAGTGGGCAATACTACCCTTTATAAAGCTACCTCCGTAGTGGGAACAGTGGGCAATACTACACTGTATAAATCTGCCACCACCTGGGGAACAGTGGTCAGTACTACTCTTTATAAAGCTACCTCCGTTGTGGGAACAGTTGGCAGTACTACCCTGTATAAAACTGCCTCTGTCTTGGGAACAGTGGTCAATACTGCCCTGTAAAAAACTGCCTCCATCTGTGGAACAGTGGTCAGTACTGGCCTGTATATAGTTACCTCTGTCGTGGGAACAGTGGTCTGTACTACCCTGTATAAAGCTACCTCCTCCGTAGGAACAGTGGTCAGAACTGCCCTGTATAAATCTACCTCCTTCTGGGGAACAGTGGTTAGTTCCACCCTGTATAAAGCTTCCTCCGTCGTGGGAACAGTGGGCATTACTACCCTGTATAAACTTGCCTCCGTCTGGGGAACAGTGGTCAGTACTTCCCTGTATAAACGTACCTCTGTCGTGGGAACAGCGGGCAATACTACCCTGTAATAATCTGCCTCCACCTGGGGAACAGAAGTCAGTGCTACCCTGTAAAAAGCTACCTCCGTCGTGGGAACAGTGGGCATTACTACCCTGTATAAAACTGCCTCTGTCAGGGGAACAGTGGTCAGTACTGCCCTGTATAAATCTACCTCTGTCTGGGGGACAGTGGTTAGTACTAACCTGTATAAAGCTTCCTCCGTCGTGGGAACAGTGGGCAATACTACCATGTATGAATCTGTCTCCGTCTGGGGAACAATGGTCAGTACTGCCATGTGTATAGCTACCTCCGTCGTGGGAACAGTGGTCCATACTACCCCTTATAAAGCTTTCTTCGTCGTGGGAACAGTGGGCAATACTTCCATGTATAAATCTGCCTCCGTCTGGGGAACAGTGGTCAGTACTGCCCTGTATAAATCTACCTCCGTCTGGGGAACAGTGGTCAGTACTACACTGTATAAAGCTTCCTCCGTCGTGGGAACGTTGGGCAATACTACCCTGTATAAACTTGCCTCTGTCTGGGGAACAGTGATCAGTACTTCCCTGTATAAAGATACCTCTGTCTTGGGAACAGTTGGCAATACTACCCTGTATAAAACTGCCTCCATCTGGGGAACAGTGGTCAGTACTTCCCTGTATAAATCTGCCTTCGTGTGGGGAACAGTGGTCTGTACTTCCCTGTATAAGGCTACCTCCTTCGTAGGAACAGTGGTCAGTACTGCCCTGTACAAAACTGCCACCATCTTGGGAACAGTGGTCAGTACTGCCCTGTCTTAATCTACCTCCGTCTGGGGAACAGTGGTCTGTACTACCCTGTATAAAGCTAGCTCCTTCGTAGGAACAGTGGTCACTACTACCCTGTATAAATCTACCTCCGTCTGGGGAACAGTGGTTAGTACCACCCTGTATAAAGCTTCCTCTGTTGTGGGAACAGTGGGCAATACTACCCTGTATAAAACTGCCTCCGTCTGGGGAACAGTGGTCAATACTGCCCTGTATAAATCTACCTCCGTCTGGGGAACAGTGGTTAGTACTACCCTGTATAAAGCTTCCTCCGTCGTGGGAACAGTGGGCAATACTACCATGCATAAATCTGCCTCCATCTGGGGAACAGTGGTCAGTAATGCCATGTGTATAGCTACCTCCGTCGTGGGAACAGTGGGCAATACTACCTTGTATAAATCTACCTCCGTCTGGGGAACAGTGGTCTGTACTACCTTGTATAAAGCTACCTCCTTCATAGGAACAGTGGTAAATACTGCCCTATATAAATCTACCTCTGTCTGGGGAACAGTGGTTAGTACCACCCTGTATAAAGCATCCTCCGTCGTGGGAACAGTGGGCAATACTACCCTGTATAAAACTGCCTCCGTCTGGAGCACAGTGGTCAGTACTTCCCTGTATAAGGCTACCTCCATCATGGGAATAGTGGGCAATACTACCCTGTATAAAACTGCCTCCGTCTGGGATACAGTGGTCAGTACTGCACTGTATAAATCTACCTCCGTCTGGGGAACAGTGGTCTGTACTACCTTGTATAAAGCTAGCTCCTTTGTAGGAACAGTGGTGAGTACTGCCCTGTATAAATCTACCTCCCTTTCGGGACTAGTGGTTGGTACAACCCTGTATAAAGCTTCCTCCGTCGTGGGAACAGTGGGCAATACTACCCTGTATAAAACTGCCTCCGTCTAGGAAAGGTGGTTAGTACTGCCCTGTATAAATCTACCTCCGTCTGGGGAACAGTGGTTAGTACCACCCTGTATAAAGCTTCCTCCGTCGTGGGAACAGTGGGCATTACTACCCTGTATAAACTTGCTTCCGTCTGTGGAACAGTGGTTAATACTGTCATGTGTATAGCTTCCTCCGTCGTGGGAACAGTGGTCAGTACTACCCCTTATAAAGCTTCCTCCTTCGTGGGAACAGTGGGCAATACTACCCTGTATAAATCTGCCTCTGTCTGGGGAACAGTGGTCATTACTGCCCTGTATATAGCTGCCTCCGTCGTGGGAACAGTGTCCAGTACTGCCCTGTATATAGCTGGCTCTGTCTCCCATATAGTTTTCAGTACTGTCTGTCGAATTGCTACCTACGTCGCGGGAACAGCGGTCAAAAGTGGTCCTGTATAAAGTTTTTTCCATATAGGGAAAGGTGGTGACGTCGTTGAAACAATTGTCTTTACTGTCCATTATTTACATTTCTGAAAATAGGATGTCGAGGCTGAGCGGCGAGTTTTGAAGAAGAAAAAAACTGACGTATGTTGAAGATTAAATAATCATATCTCATACCTGTGATTTTTCTACAAAAAGCATTGGTTCAATATAGCATCTTTAAGACTATTACTATATCTATTGAAAGTTTATGCGCCTTTATGAACATCAGCAAGAAACCAAGGTATCCTTTTTAGCTATTTTCGGCACTTTTAGCCAAAAATCGTCAGAAATCAACCTAAAAATATGATAAAAAATTCAATTTTATTTACTGTAACTTGTAAAATTTCAACTTTACATAGCGAAAATAACTTCGTATAACCTTGGATATGTTCAGAATCAATTTTGTAGCGCTCAGCCTCAACAACATAACTTTGAATTGCCTTCAGTGACCAGTCCGTTGATACTGGGTCCGAGATACAATCATGTATGTTGCATAATAAAATGAATAATTGGCGTAATGCTCAAGTATGAGCGAGGACAGTAACGAAAAAAAAGAAAATATCCGCCAGCTTTTTAATAACATAATACTTGTTAAACTTTAACGGAACCGCAACGAATGTTACAAAAAGTAACCCGTTTAGACAGCGTTCCCAAGGCAGAGGAAACTGTTCTGACGACGGAGGTGCCCACGGAGGAGAGCCGGCTTTACACCCTACTCGTTTTCTTAGTTACCTGCCAGTAGAAGTATATTTTTCACAAAATACGAATTCTTTTGCTAAAATATTGTCTAATTCTTCATTTTCTACTCTGATAGACTGTATCCCAACTTTTTTTTCAGCAATTGGGTATTTTTGTTTTGTTGAACAACAGGTCACACAGCACAGTGACTGAATAGAACTTTAGTAGTACGTTACACACGCCTACCAAACGCTCGAATGCTCAACATCTGGTTGAATATCAAAAACAACTGTTCTATGAAGAAAATAAAAAAATCCGGGAATGTCATGCAACAGCCTATGGATTCCTGAGTTTGTGGTACAAGTACGAGCTCAGAAAGTATTCTCAATAGGTCATATTTACTTTTCGCGCGATAAACACGTTCCTGTCGAACTCTTGTACACCTATTTTATGCGAAATGTAAATCTGACAAAACGAGAGAACTTTCCGACCTCAGATTTATACCACAAACGTAGGAATGCATAGTCAGTTGCATGACATTCCCCGAGTTTTGATTCTCTTCCTGGAGGAATTGTTTTTTAATACTCAACCAGATGTTGAGCATTCGAGCGTTTGGTAGGCGTGTTACATATAGTATTATTCAGCGATTGGGTCACTGTCTAGCCACGCCCCAACTGGTTTCTATCTATGTTAGCTTTACAAGAGGCCAGGACATTGCATACCACGTGGTGATACAGTGGCCTAATATTTGTATAATACATTTGTACATATACAAAATAATCCGGGTTATTTGTCTGATAAGAACTATAGTAGAGCTTTACAATACATAGGTTTTCACATAGTATAATTGAGCTTTTGGGTCACTGTATAGGCGGCAAACATTAATATTCATATCAGGGCGTGGTTCCGCTAATTCATCTGCTCAAGAGAGCTGTGGTCCTTGACTCATGCAGAATTTCGTTAATCTTTATGCTGCCCTTAAATATAAAAATGCTAACAATTGTTCCCACCTTAATATTGGTGCGGCTATATGCAATGCTCCGCCAAGCTTAGAATTGTTTTCATTATTTGCTTAAAGAAAAAACTTAATCCGCGCTTGCGCGGAACCTGTTCTAGTATCATATAAAGTGTTTGATCGCTATTAAGGTGATACCGGACCCATGTCAAAAGATAACATAGTGGGTTTTTTATAAGTAAGAGTTATCTTTATACCTAGTTATTATAGGAGAAGGCCAAACATGTTAAAGCTGGTTGAACTATTTAAATCCGAAAACAAGAAAACTCAGATAAACTTATCTTTGTACGTATTCAAGGCTTTTAAAGTAAGGGAACAATTTGTCTTTGGGTAAAATATCTGTGTATTGATCTATATATAATCACTATCCACATTAATAATAATGATGATGATAATAATAATAATAAATTTTTTATTACAAAATGTATTATTGTTTTATCATTGTTAATATTCTGTTGTTGTGGTACTTTCTCCACTGTCTATTCATATTTACACTTTTATGCATAGTTTCTGTATTTAAAAGCCAGTGACAATTATATACTGGCTATATATTAAAAGTGGCATTGTCGCTTCTTTGTATGCCTGATCATATAGATTGAATACCAAGGACCAAGATCATTCTACACTTATATAGGTTGTTTTCGGTCCTTGGTATTCGTGAGACTAGCTATTGAATATAGTTGTGGCATCAGTCCGCTGTCACTTTATTTGTTATATGTCTTATATGTTTTGTAACAGATGGGCCGATAGGCCTAGTGTTTAATAATAAACTTCCAAACTTCTTTATTTATTGTCTTAAAACGTACAAGTATTGTCGTTCACAAAAAATACTTATCATTTATCACCACATCTGTACGACCAAATATATTTTGACCGTCGGGTCCAGTTCCACCCGTCAATGCGTTCCGAGTTATACCTGGTCAGACAATTCTAGTCAGAAAAGTGAATATCCATGCGTACTCAATGTCTGTTAAGTCGTCCACGCTTTAATGCAGTTAGATAGCTGTCACTTATGTCTCTAGTTAAGCTATGCACGCGGAGAGTTTGATTATAAACTATTTGTAGGATGTAACTACTGGTAAGTAAACACCGTGATGTACCTGCACACGTGCCCAGGCTGATCAAAACATCAGCTTTCCCATCTGTTTTCAAATAATACGTCGTTCTAGTATGGGGTGTTTTGCTTTATCTGTCAATGTCTTTCAGGTTTTAATTTACCGAACCAATATGACAGTATAAAAAAATATTTAACGATAGACAAAAAAGAAAAAAAAACACAAACAAGAAAAGGGAGCCCTCGCACCCACGACGTCATATTTGTTCGGACGAATTCTTGTCTTCAACCATTACTATTAGCTAATAAAGTGTCTTGCCCCATGACACAACACTATGACTCTGATGATTCACAAATTAGCAATCCTTTGATCCCTAGTTACCACTCTACGAACTGAGCCACTGTCCTTCTTACGTCAATTAATTTTGTAAATATGACGTCGTGGTGCGAGGGCTCCCTTTTTCTAGCTTGGATGAAACCCAGGAGCAACATATTGGACACTGTGAAAGCGCTCTGCGAATGCTGGGGCGTGCCTTTGCGCTATTTTAGCTAGCCAGTGGGGAGTTGTTTAACTGAGGCTTACTTTGTATATATATATGCGAGCTGTGAATAATCTAATATGGCCGTTCACATATGCATGCATGTCTTAGCATTAACTAATTGCACAATGAAAAGAACCAAACTCGTTTATCATCCCTTCTTTAGCCATTGGCTCAGTGGTAGAATGTTTAACTTGAGACCAAGAAGTCCCTGGTTTGAGCCCTATTGCTTGTTTATTTACTTATTTACTTGTTTGTTTGTGTTTATCATGGGAGTGATATAACGACAAGTATTAAATTCGATATACCACTAGTTTACAAATTTTGGTAACGCTATAATGGAATGACGTCCGTAATAGTTTCACATTTAATTATATGACAACATCAAAGCGTAGTTCCACGCAATTTTTAAACTTGATTTAAAAGCTGTTTTAGGGACATACAATAAATATCACCTAACAGCTGTGCTCCTGTATTATTAAATTTATTAAGTTTGTCACAAAAAAGTGACAAAATTCTTGACAAGCCTCACTTTAATAACTTCAATGTTGCGATCAAACTTAAATATTACAAAATGGAGGAACACACCTATTCTTAAGTTGAATGTTGTTGAATTCTTCTTGAATGCAAAAAGATGCCATATTTTAATCCAACTACATCGAATATTTGCCTGCTAAACCTTACCAACCCAGACCAAGGTAAAATGGCAGGCATTATCTGGATCTATACTGTTGACACTATACTCGTACTCCTGAAAGATATATTTTTGAAAACAATTTATCTCGAAAGAAAATTCAGCAGAGGGCAACATCGATGTAAAATTACCCAGCATATAACGTTCCGCTAACTCTATAACTTGAATCACTTTGGAATACAGGCCATTCAATGCACCGCTTTTAGATGTACAGAAAATTTTGTTAGTCTAAGCTGCGAATCATAGCTTAATGCACGAATAGGCACGACTGATCTGTACGAACCATATCGTTAGGTTCACTTGGAGACTAATTCAAAGACGGTCATCAGAAACACGCCAAAATTTCATCTAATCCCAGCCTATATAAAACACCATATTTAAGTGAAACAAGACCAAACTCTGCTCTGGACCTGCGTCGCTGGTGCACATCGGTGTGTGAACAGTCGATATGCTCAGTTCAAATGTACAGGAATGAAATCAGATTACATCCAATTTACACAATGTAATCTACAGTAGGTGACTTAACAATTTCTAAGTTTAACACTCAAAAATATATTATCAAATGTGCGTAAATATAGGGTGTACATGTTCAATGTGTGAACAATCATAATACAAAGTTTGAATATAAAGGAATGAAAACTGCTTGAGTTACAGATTACACTAAAACAAGACACCCTCTAAGCATTTCGGATGGAAAAATATGTCTAAGTTCAACAGCCCTAAAAATGAAAAAATGTTTATCAAATTTGCACAAAAAGGGGAGGCACATGTTCAATGTATGAACAATTATTATGCAAAGTTTGAATATTAAGGAATGACTACTCTTGGAGTTACAGAAAACACTACCAGAAACCATCTAAGTAATTTTTACGAAAAAAAATGTCTATGACCCCCCAAAAATGAAAAAAAATATTCAAGAAATGTGCATAAAACAGAAGGTGCTCATCTTCAATGTGTGAACAATCATAATGCAAAGTTTGAATATAAAAGAATGAATACTGTTGGAGTTACAGATTACACAAATAAGGCACCCCTAAGCATCTCGGAAGGAAAAAATGTCTAAGTTCAACACCCCTCAAAAATGAGAAAATATTTATTAAATGTGCACAAAATAGAAGGTGCACATCTTCAATGTGTGAACACTTATTAAACAAAGTTTGAATATAAAGTATTGAATACTGTTGCAGTTACAGATTACACAAACTAGGCACCCCCTAAGCATTATGGATGGAAAAAATGTCTTAGTTCAACACCCGTCAAAAAGTGAACAAAAATGAAATGTGCACATAATAGGAGGTGCACATCTTCAATGTGTGAACAATCAATCTGCAAAGTTTGCATATAAAGGGATGAATACTGTTGGAGTTTCAGATTACACAAACTAGGCACCCTCTAAGCATTTCTGATGGAAAAAATGTCTAAGTTCAACACCCATCAAAATTTAGAAAAAAATAATGGGCGGATGGGAAGACGGATGGAGTGGACCCACTACTAGACCTGCTTTCGCTAAAGTGACGCAGGTAAAAATCAATTACGCGGTCTATCTCTAAATTCATTTCTCCAATTTATGTTTTTTATTGAAGTCATCATTGAAGAACAATCGGCTAAAAACGGGGGTCACTTAAATCCTGGAAACACAGTAGTGAAGCCTAGGAAATCTATATTTGAGCAGGCAGTTGCCGTTCTGTGGTCCCACGCCAGGTACTCAGTACTGGCTTGCACACAAGACATCCCGATATGGTGATTTTGTCTTTCTGAGACGTAAAACATTAACTCAAACAAACATTGCTGCTTTCTAAATGCACTCTATATCCTGATGATCTACGCACACGGACCTAAATTAAACAATGAAACAGGTATGGCACTCCATGCCTGTTTTATTTCAGAGGTAAAAAAGAAAATAGCGCAAAAAAGAAAAACGAGCATGGTGACATATGCTTTTTATTAATTATAATTTTCTACGCAAAATTCCCTTCAAAGTAATAAGTTTTTGATTTCTGTAGTTACATTGTGTGACATTTTTTCTAGATTTAAACGATATTTTGGCCTTAATGCTTTTTTACAAAATAGATTTTAGTTTAATAAAGTAAGCCATATGCCTAATTTTCGCTGTTTTTTTGTTTTTTATTAGCCAAAAGCATGTAACGTATTCCCAGAAAAAATGATGACATTTCTCGCCTTTTTTTTAAATATGAGAAATTGATATTTTGAAAAACACATATTTTTCAATATTTAAAGTTTAATAACTTTTTAAAAAGCATGGTAAGGTCCTGTTATTTTTGTCAAAATAGATGAGTTTTGAGCTATTTTTAACATATGAAAAGATGTAAACTTTTTGGACATATGCTGATAAGTCCAGTTCCACCTTAAGGTAGTACCGGACTCATCAGCATATGTCCAAAAAGTAACCATCTTTTGATATGTTAAAAAATAGCTCAAAACTCATCTTTTTTGACAAAAATAACAGGACCTTACCGTGCTTTTTAAAAAGTTATTAAATTTTAAAAATCGTAAAACGTGAGTTTTTCAGAATATCAATTTCTCATATTTTAAAAAAATTGAAAGTGAGAAATGCCATATTTTTTCCTGGGAATACGCTACATGCTATTGGCTAATAAAAGAACACGAGAAACAGCGAAAAAGAGGCACGTAGCTTATTCTTTAAGCTAAAATCTATTTTGTAAAAAAACATTAAGGCCAAAAAATCGTTTAAATCTTGAATAAAAAAGTCACACAATGTAACTACAGAAACAAAAAACTTATTATTTTGAAGAAAATTTTGCATAGAAACTTATAATTAATTAAAAAGCATATGTCATCGTGCTCGTTTTTCTATTTTCTGTTTTTTACCTGGTGAAATAAAAACAGGCATGGAGTGCCATACCTGCTTCATTGTTTTATTTAGGTCCGTGTGCGTAGACAGTGTATTGTTTGAGTTGATGTTGTTTAATTTAAGTCCGTGTGCGAAAAACCTATTATTTGCCTACTCCTCATTTGGCACGTTCTAGGACCCCCTTAGACTTTTATAAGTGCGTTTGTGCGCGCGTACTTGTGTGCGTGCCAAAATGAGGGTGAGTGTATGAGAGAGAGAGAGAGAGAGAGAGAGAGAGAGAGAGAGAGAGAGAGAGAGAGAGAGAGAGAGAGAGAGGGGGGGAGGGAGGGGCAATTCATGTGCTTTTGATTCATTGCATTCATTTTTGTTGTTGCTTTTATTATTTTTTTTCTTTACTTTACCTACAGTATGCGTATTCTGGATTCGTTACGGGTTGACGTCATCAGCAGTAAAGCGTATAGAAGTATCTTCAGGATGATCTTTGATCTGGAAAATGTTCTATTTCGAAAACGTTGTAGCAAGTTTTCAAGCGAGAAAATGACCTTATGCAATAATGGTTTTCTGATGCACTAATATCTGCTAGACCTGTCAGGGGTAGTCATAACCCTCGCCTTTCTGGTTTGGGTTTCAACAACACCCTGGTGTTCTAGCAGGTGGTAATGCGTAGAAAATCATGTTTGATCCCAATATTGAAGTTATTAAGTGAGCTGTTAAAAGAGATGATATGTGAGGCTTGCCATGAATTTTGTCACTAATTGGTGACAAGCTTAATACATATAATAATACAGGAGCACGGCTGTTAGGTTCTATTTATTGTATGACCATAAAACTACTTTTAAATCGCGTATAGAAATTGCGTGGAACTATGCTTTGATGTTGCCATAAATTATATGAGAAACCATTACGAACGCCATTACATAGCGTTACCAAAATTTGTAATCCACAAGTGATACATGTCGTTATGTCACTCCCATGATAAACACAAACGAACAAACAAATAAGTAAACAAACAAAAAAGCAATAGGGCTCAAACCAGGGACTACTTGGTCTCAAGTTGAATATTCTACCACTGCGGCAATGGGTAAAGAAGGGATGATACACGAGTTTAGTTCTTTTCATAAATGCAATTAGTTAATGCTAAGACAAGCATGCATATGTGAACGGCCATATTAGATTATTCACAGCTCGCATATATATATACAAAATAAGCCTCAGTCAAATAAAAAAACTCCCAACAGGCTAGCTAAAATTGATTTTTTCAAACACATTTAGATTGAACTTGAAGTTGTATGCACACTATCTTTGATGGAATATGTACTTTGATAAATATACTGATTTTTGTTATGGGTTTTAACAATACCTGAATTAAACCGCTCATTAATCCCTGACACATAAACCTTCATCGTAAAGACCGACAGAGTAAAAACCTTTAGCTGATCAATTATATGAATTAATAAAAATAAAATACTTTCGGGCTTCGAAAATCTTACGTTTAATGCAGTTTCCCATCACCTACCTTATACTGATTAAGGAAATCATAAAGCACCCGTAACCTTTTCATAAAGCATCATTGACAACTTTCATAAAGAATCACCCCGCACTGTGACTGAGTTAACCCCCTGTGCAACGGTCTCGTGATTGTTGTGTGGCTCTTCCTCGTGGTGCCATGGATTAGCTGCAGTTTGTGACTGAGGTATTTTCTGATTATACTCACTTATTATTTTGGAGTTAACAGTTTGCAATTTTGAAATTTCAGTAGTGTATGGTCTAATATTAAACCAGTTTAGATTAGCATGTACACATGTAAAGCAGTGTCGCAAACAGAAAGCGCTCTAGCACGCACTAACCTATCGCCTTTCGCTCATTGTGCCTGGAATTGAACGGCCATTGATTCATCCGCCATTTTTTTTTTTTTAAAAATTGCGGTCACTGCTTTTATGAACCGGGCCGCGTAGCGCAGTCGGTAACGAGTCTGGCAAGAGATGCGTGTCTGACTGCAGATCCAGGGGTTGCGAGTTCGATCCTGGCCCGGTCCCATACTTTCGTGAAGATTGATCATAATATATAATTTCTATGGGTCATTCTCCTCCCTTCCGCTGAATCATTCAGGAAGGGTTTGTTGTCAGTTAAAAGCGAAAGTTTGTGCACGAAGTACTGGTTAACTGCTTGTTCAAGCTTGCCCAGGAAAACGTGTGGTTAGATGAACTGACCGTCCCGCCATGACCATAGCCGTTAAAACAAACAAACAAGCAAATTTTCTTTGAGATAGGAATTCCAAATTTGGTGTGTAAATGCATCTTTTTATGACGGAGTGTCACATACCATTGTCAGGTCACTGTGACCTTAACCTCTTACTAGTTTTAAGAATTGTTGTATCCGGAGCATATCTCTTATATTCTTTGAGTAGAAATTCCAAATTTGGTGTGTGGATGCATCTTGGGATGGCGGAGTATCGCGTATCATTTTTGGGTCGCTTTGACCTTGACTTCTGACCTAGTTTTTAGAATAATCGTGTCCGGAGCTAATTCTTATATCATTTGAGGTAGGAATCTCAAATTTGGTGTGTGAATGCATCTTGGATTGACGGAGAGTGACATATCATTTTCGGGTCAATATTACCTTGACCTCTGACCTAGTTTTAAGACTTACTGTGTCCAGAGCATATCTCTTTTATTCTTTCGGGTAGGAATTCCAAATTTGGTGTGTGGGTGCATCTTGGGATGGCGGAGTGTCGTGTACCATGTTCGAGTCACTGTGAACTTGACCTCTAACCTAGTTTTTAAGAATAATCCTGTCCGGAGCATATATCTTATATTATTTGAGGTAGAAATATCAAATTTGGTGTGCGGATGCATTTTGGGATGACGAAGTGTCGCATACTATAATTGGGTCACTGTGACCTTGAATTTGACCTCCGACTTAGTTTCTAGAAACTGCATTGAGTCCGGTGTATATATCCTATGATCTTTGAGATAGGAATTCCAAATTTGGTGTGTAAATGCATCTTGGGATGATGGAGTGTCACATACCATTTTCGGGTCACCGTGACTTTGACCTTGACCTCTGACCTATTTTTAAGAATTATTGTGTCCGAAGCATATCTCTTATATTATTTGAGGTAGGAATTCCAAGTGTGTGTGTATATGCATCTTGGGATGGCGGAGTGGCACATACCATTTTTGGGTCACTGTGACCTTGACCTCTGACCTAGTTTTAATATTTTTTGTGTCCCGGCATATCTTATATCATTTGAGATAGGAATCCCAAATTTAGTTTGTGGATGCATCTTGGGATGTCGGAGTGTCGTGTACCATTTACGGGCCACTGTGACCTTTACCTGTGATCGAGGTTTTAGAATAATCGTGTCCGGAGCATATCTCTTATATTATTGAAGGTAGGAATCCCAAATTTGGTATGTGGATGCAACATTTGATGGTGGAGTGTCACATACGATTTTCGGCTGACTTTGACCTTGACCTCTGACCTAGTTTGTAAAGTAATCGTGTCCTGAATATATCTCTTAAATAACTTGAGATAGGGATCCTAAATTTGGTGTGTGGATGCATCTTGGGGTGGTGGAGTGCCGTGTACAATTTACGGGTCACTGTGAAATTTAACTTGACATTTGACCTCATTTTTAGAATAATTATATCTGGAGCATATCTCTTATATTATTTGAGGTAGGAATCCCAAATTTGGTGTGCGAATACATCTTGGAATGGCAGAGTGTCCTGTTCCATTTTCCGGTCATTTTGATCTTGTCCTCGTTTCTAGAATCGGCATCAAGTCTAGTGCATACCTTCTATGTTCTTTGAGGTAGGAATTCCAAACTTGGTGTGTGGATGCATCTTGCGATGGCCAAGTGTCGCATACCATTTTTGGGTCACTGTGACCTTGACATCTGACCTACTTTTTAGAATAATTACGTTCGGAGCATTTTTTCTATATTATTTGAGCAAGGAATCCCAAATTTGGTGTGTGGTTGCATCTTGGGATGGCAGAAAGTCATGTATCAGTTCTGTGACCTTGACCGTATTTCTAGAATAATCGTGTCAGGAGCATATCTCATATATTATTTAAGGGAGGAATCCCAAATTTGCTGTATGGATACATCTTTGGATTCTGACGTGTCGCATGCCATTTTAGGTCACTGTGATCTTGACCTATGACCTAGTTTCTAGAATAATCGTGTCTGTCCTCGCATATCTCCTATATTATTTGATGTTGGAATCCCGAATTCGGTGTGTTGATTCCTCTTCGGATTGCAGAAAAGTAGTGCATACCATTCTGGGTCACTTTGACCTTGACATTGAATTTCTGGCCTCATTTCTAGGTTTTTCGTGTCTAGATTACAGTTAACTTTCCTCAAATGTGTCTTATGCTAGACCAATTCTTTTGGGGGGGCATTCGTCACGTTACTGTGACATTTCTTTTTTTTCTAGTACTTCTTGTCAAGCTTTTGATAAAGGCCCTCGTGATCTCTATCGCTATCCTCTACATCTGAGGAGTTTTCAGGGGGAATGACACATGGACGGATCCAGAGGGTGGGGGGACAAGGGTCCGGACCCCCCCACCCCACCCCCACTGAAAAATCACAAAAATATAGGGTTTCATAGCAATGCTGGTCCGGATCCCCTGAAAAAGCACAAGGATACCAAGCCAGCATTCAATGTTAGGCCATCATCGGCACGCCAGCGAAACGCCATTTAAATGGCGTTTCACTGGCGGGCCGATGTTGGCCCGCACATTATGGCAACTGATTCTTGATGACATAGTTTGCTGGTCCAGTCTTTTTTAGTTATTTCCTTTCTATCTTTACTGGTTTCGTTCATACTTCAGCATTACACCAGGGAGTGCTAATTTGGAAATTTTGATAAAAAAAAAAAAAAAAAAAAAAAAAAAAAAAAAAACTTTTGGCTGATTTTTTTTAAAAATAAGGAGTGCCCTAAACTCCTCTGTGGACTAGATATTGGCCACAGAAGGAGACAGACTATTCCAATGTGGAATAGTTCGAGGGAAAAGGAATTCTTCAGGGCATCACTGTATGTCTGGTGTCTGCGATATTGAGCACTATGTGATGACCTGGTAGCTTTCAAACTGTGAGCAGAGGTCATATACTTGTCTTTTTAAAAGACACTGCTCCACAATGAATCTTGTGAAAGAGAAGCAAGGAGGACTAGTCCCTCCGGGCCTCAAGAGATGGCCATTCAAACTCATCAAGCATTTCGTTGACACTACTCGTGTTTCGCCATCTCCTGCAGGTCCAGCGGGCTGCTGTCCTCTGATCTTTCTCAATTTGATTAATCTGAAGTTTCGAGTGAGGGCTCCAATGGGTGCTGCATACTCTAGTTTAGGCCGAACCAAAGTTTTGTATGCAACTATCTTAGTACTCCTAGGTGCAAAAGCTAAGTTCCTGCGAAGGAAACCAAGTGTCTTAGTTGCTTTGGAAGAGATTTCTGAGACAAGCTGACCCCAATCCATGTTATCAGTAATGGTGATACCAGGGTATTTTGCCGACTGAACATTTTCCAAAGTTTGATTGTGTAGTGAATTGTCGAAGAGAACTTGTTTGTGATGCTGATGCCGAGTCACTCTCGTTGAGTGACATTTGGCTACGTTAAATTTCATTTGCCAATCCGCTTCCCACTGTCCTAAGCTGGTGAGGTCTTCTTGCAAGATCAAGCCATCCTGAAGTGAACAGGGCACAATCGTCTGCGAACAGAAGACCTGGTGTTATCCGGCAAATCATTTATAAAGATGAGGAACAGGACCGGACCTAGGACCGATCCCTGGGGCACACCGAATAGCACTGGGACTGGATCTGAGGCTTGGCCATCTAAAACAACTTGTTGAGTGCGCCCAGAGAGCCACGAGCTGATTCACTTGTGTATGGATCCTCTAATCCCATAATATTCCAATTTGTGTAATAGCCTCTTGTGTGGAACCTTGTCAAAGGCCTTAGCAAACTCTATTGTGATTAAATCTGTCTGTTTGTGCCCACGATTCACAGCCCCATCCAGGTTGCTGATGATGTCGTGCACAAACTGGACCAACTGGGGTTCGCAAGACCTCTGACTTCGGAAACCATGCTGACAGTTCTAAGGCTAAGTCTTTGTTGATGTTGCTAACTAAGATATGCTCTAGGATTTTGCAGCAGATGCATGTGAGCGACACCGGCCTATAGTTAGCAGCATCGTATTTTTCACCCTTTTTAAAGACCGGAAAATCACAAAGCTACCGAGCCAGATTGAATGTTAGGTCAACATCGACACGCCAGCGAAACGCCATTTAAAAGGGTTCTTATAGTGGTATTTTTATCCTTCCTCCCCTAAAGATAAAGAAGCTTTATCTAACGTCGCTTATTTGAAGCATACAACATAAGCCCTGTAGAGCTTTTATTGCGACATAACAATATCTTTTTAACAGATACTTACCTGACTTACCTACCTAGCACAACCCCTTTTATGCGAGCGTCAGCAAGGGAGCTACTAGTACCATTTTTTTTACTCCTTTGGTATGGTGCGACCGGGATTCGAACCCACGACCTCCAACTCCGAAAGCGGACGCTCTACCAACTGAGCTATCGGGGCGGTAAAAAAAACTAAAAAAAATGCTGAAAAAGTTGGACCCCCTCTGGCAAAACTTTCTGGATCCGCGCATGCGATAATGTAGTCAAGTTTGACTTTTCTCTGATTGTCCATTTACTTGGAATTTGACCTTTGTTTCTCTATCAGCATATTTGGTGCGTCTTTTTAGCCTTCTTTACCAGGAAACACAGACACAGTTCGGGTTTGCACAGCTTAAGTCCGATATGGTTAGCCTTCAAGTTCCGCAACATTTTGAAATTAATTTTTTCGCTCAGAGAGTCACGTTTACCAAGTTGCTGTTGCTGCAATCCCCTTTAAATTTTCTGGATTATCACCGTGGTGTAGCAAAATGAGTCATGTCCTAAACCGGTGTCCAGGTATATTTCTTTCATCTTATCAACATCTCGAAAATAAGCGTTTCTTTTGGATGTTATCATTTTGTCAGGGACAGAAAATCTTTCTAATTAGGGTAGATGGTAATTAATATGATGTTATCGAGAACTAGGCCGATGTTGAGTCTCAGAATTGAATATAATTTGTTGTATGTAGGACTATATCACCAATAAAGTAATTTACCTGGACACCGTAAACGTAGGAGTTGAGGACTGTCGCTATTTCAAATATGTAGGTAAAGAAAGTTTATGTATTTTGATTGGAATTGAAAACAGGAAAACATGGCCATTCAGAGAATTTGTGACTTATTTAATAACTGGTAAAAAGTAAGTATTTGTTTATTTCTATCAAGTTGAAAGATCATGGTGAATTGCATGATGAAGTTGTAGTTGTAAACATGTACTTGTCTTTTGTGATCATTTGTAAAACATGGCGGAGATTAGTTATCATTTATTTAGGTCATTCAATTGAAATGGTTTTGAATCAAGCAAACTGGAAGAACTTTGTCTTGCTGCAACATTCATATATGCGGATTTGCTTCTATATTTATAAGTTATGAAGTATTGTTAAGTCAACCGGGTATTTTAGGCTTTACCTGTTTATGTAACCTCACGCTGAAGAGCTCCGCTGAGATACTAGGTGGAAATAATACCAGACCCTTATTAAAAAGCGTTTAAAATCCTGAAATTTAAATCAATAATATGTCCGAAAATGTGTCCGATTATTTTATAACCACTTTCTATATCAAAAGAATACTAGAACCAGGGATGGAGTACTCAGACTCATACTTGTATTCGTACTTACTCGAGTACTTTTTTTTAGTACTTAGCTGTACTCTGTACTTAGCCAAATTCATAAGTACATGTACTCGTACTTACTTAAGTACTGTTACAAAATAACCCTGTACTCATGAGTACATTATGAGTACTACTGAGTACTTTTTTAAATTTTAATCAGAAAAAAGAAATAAAGTGGCCTCATCTAATTTTTTGGAAATAAAAAAATATACATAAAAAACATTCCTGCCTCATCTGTTTTTCATAAAAGTGTCCTGAGAAACACTTAATTATTTTTTAGCCATATCCTAATATTTAGATATAGTGTATTTTACCTATCAAGCTTTTATAGATGTTGCCACATTGACTTCTTTATTAACAATGGAC